>JAOWBL010002946.1:0-12918 GCA_028564865.1 Zenarchopterus dispar | reverse complement strand
CATACATACATACATATACACATACACACACACACCTTCTTTCTAGAAATATACCTATAAAATGGGTGAGTGGTTTCAATTTATGTGATCTTTTTGACTTCTGACCCAGGCTGGGAAATATGACTTAAAATAAAATCTGCTTTTTTTTTCTGATTTAATACCACCCATTTTTAAATTTTAAACCAATAAAGCTTCTCTTTAAGAGAAAAATACAATGTATAACAATAATTTCTTTGAACTATAAAATAATCAACCAAAGATGACGTCAAATATTGAAATAAAATGCGATCTTAATTTTAAGATACAGTTTCTTCTTAAATCTGAATTATACACATATAAATAAGCAATAAAGAATCTGAATCAGCTTTATTCACCAAATATGTAGACACATACAAGGACTTCTTTGCCACCAGTTTTTGTCTCTCGTTAACAAAATGTAATAAAAAAATTCAATAAAGAAACAGAAGTGGGAAATAGTGATAAAAATCCTATTAAAAATCTTAGCGTGAAAAATAAAGCATAATAATAAACCATATCACGCCGGAGGTTAACTGTTTTTAGCACATCGTCTTCTGGTGGATAATGATGCTGCTAGTGTTGCCTGTGGATGTCACCGTCTTCAGCTTCCAGCAAGTGTCACACATTTCCCCCCACTCAGTGCTGGTATAAATGAGTTGGGCTGCTACCTTTAGCTGTGCCGGACTGTAGACAAACTTTACAGAAACTTCACTTTTTTTAAAAAAAACATACGCAACTACAGCTGTCGGGGGCAGGCGTAATGAGAAAATTAATTTTCGTTTTTTAAAACACTTCCATAACTTTAATAAAAAAAAATACTGATTCATCACCCAGCCCTAGGTCATAAGATCCTTTTGTGGCTACACACACACACACACACATTAACACACACACACACACATATACACTACACGCGATGCATTTGCAGCACCTTCTCCTACCGCCACTCTGTAATTGAAACCTAAACTGTGCAGCAGAAGGGGATCTCTCATCAAGACCACTGGAGGCTAAACGCTCAGTATGACCCTGAAAAATACAAAGAGGCCATATGAATTAAAATGATCAAAGCAGATAGTAGCCCTTTCCACTTTCAAAAAGTGCGCACGCATTTGTGAAGCTGGGCGAACTACACAAGCGCACACATAAAAGGTCAAGACAAACACAAGACGTTTTATAGCTATATAAACTCCATGTGGCACATTCCCTTCCCAGCAATGAATAATCGTAACCTCAACTACGAAACAAGTCTAAAGAAAGAGAAAAAAAGGAATAAAAGCTTTTAAGAAATAAAAGCGTGGCATCTTCAGAGTGATTAGGTATTCAATACCAGACAAGTCAAATCAGTGGCAATATGATATGAAGATATCAAACGAGTGAACAAACAAATGACAGAAGAGAGAGAGATGCATGTGAGGGGAAGAGGAAAAGCTTTAACTCAGAGATCGTTTGACTGTGGTGAACAAGTCTATCCTGTCTACCATGATGTGTGTCTACTTCATCCACACTCATTTACACACTCTGACACTCTTGCAGCAAACCGGTGAAGATGGGCATTACAGTTTCATTTAATGAAGCCTATGCATTTCTGCCAGCTGTCACTACACAGCTGGGTGCGTTTGCAGGAACAAGGATTAGCTCATGTACAAACACGACACAAACGCATACGCTTCCCTCCTCTCCTCTCCATCAGAGGGTGAAATGACATGATACTGCTGATCCTGACCAAGCCTAAAAATACACAGGATAATAGAGTTGGCTCTGAAATTCTTCCAGTTTTCACCAGTTGCTCATTTTTGCCCAAATTCTCCATACAGATCTTTTTAGAGGCCCTCTTATACGCAATAAAACGCAAAGATAAATTATAAAATTGTCTGTAAGTAAAAACTTTAAAATTCCCTCGAGGAAATCTTGTTATGTTTGAAATGTACACAAAACTACCATCAGCCCATCGGGGTAATTCATGTCATCTAAAAGCATTTTCTAGTTTAAGTTTGAGTATAATATCAGTAGAAAGGAAGAAGTGGAGCTTTGTTTAGATGTATGACACCTCCAGGACTTCTGAAGTACAGCATGTCACACACATATTTAAAGTCTGTAGGAGCTTCCCACTACCGTCACTCCTACATGTTTGGTGAATATCAAAAGTTTAAAGGGGATGAAAGACTAGACATTATGGCTAATGTATGCTGAGTGACCACTGGAAGCTTTGAGTGACAAGACAGATCAAAGGAAACCAATATTGGACATAATGGAAACTTTTATCAAGTTTTGAAAAGCAATTTGAGATATTTGGGCCTTAATCTCAGGGGGGGAAAAATGCCTCAAGCACATTTGGAGTCAGGCATTTGCAATTTTCTCTGCTCTCTGTATCGCTCACAGTGGACTTTTGCCTCAATGAGCTCAAAAAAGACATGTATGCAATCAGAGGTGATTTCAGTGTGTCTGAAAATATGCTGGGTAAACCACCTCAAACAGGGACAAATATATCTGTGTTTTTTCAGGCCCGACCCGTTGTCTCCATCACCAGGAACGGTCCTGTAAAAGTGGCCTTCAGGAATCTTCTGCGGGGTGAAAAATGTCCCTGTGGAAGTGAGAGGTACTTAGCTTGGCCAAGAGGAACCTCCTTACAGGAGCTCTCTACTGATTAGGATTTCTAAATTACGTTCAACAGTTTCCCATTTGGACCAGTCACATTTTGCTACAAGTACATTTTATGAACCTGAAGACTACAAGAAAAAAAAAAAAGGTAGATGGACGGGCTAGTTGGTTCAGGTCTTATTGGAATGTGGTGAGTTTTTTTTTTTTTCTTTTAGTTACAACTGATACGACTGAGGTGTATGTGACAAGAGAAAAAAAAAAGAAAGTACCATCCATTGTTTACGTGTTTCTTCTCTTTATTTTGTCTCCTTGTGTGCTGCTGGCCTTTTATGAACAATAAAAGATGCGTAGTACCACAACCACGTGGGTCAGCTGTGCTGTTGTTCAGTCAAAGGTTCTTGTGTCGCGCTACAGTGTCGTGGAGATACGCCAGATGAAAGGGGGAGATAAGACGGTCACCCCGTTAGAGGTTCCTGTCTGGGGGATTAACCCTGATCTCCTGCTAGTGGAAACGCACCTAATATGGCCATTATTCTTTTAAGAAGTGTTGTAAATGTCAATCCAGAGCATGAAACAGATGTGTGACATAATCAACTAATAATCAGTTATTAAATTTGCCGGCAACTAATTTTGTTTTCAATTTTTGTCGCCTCCATTGACTATTTAATGGGAACAAGGTGGCTTAGTGGTTAAAGCTTTTGCCACATTTATATTCAAAAAACATTTATATTAAGATGATTAACAACTATGAATTGCCTGTAAGTGTGATCGTGCATGGTTGTCTATATATGTGGCCTGTAATGAGCTAGGATAGGCTCCAGGTGACCCCCGGGTATAGAAAATGTAGTGTATCATCGTGTAATCTGGTATTATGTCTTGGTGCTTTGCGACACCACAAGTCATTCACATACAGCAGCTGTGAAATGTTGGATGGAAACAAGTGAAAACGTAAAACAAAGATATACAGCACTTTAAAAAAAAAACAAAAAAACGAAGCTATAATGGAAGCTTTTACAAAATTGGAAACCAACACATTCGCAAAAAGGTATGTGGTATCATAAAGGTTCAGGCAACAAACTCATGTTTGGTTCTGCACTTAACCCGGGGGGCAACAGTTGAGTTTTATGCCTCATGAGAAATGCATTGCTTAGGAGTAACGTGCAGTTAACAAAAGCCACCAAACAACTATGAAAGCCATAGTTTAGAGTGTCCACCAGCATCAGAGTGTCTGATGGTGTTAATTTCCTCTGTGCATTTTCCCATGATGGGTCAAGCAAGGATCAAGACCGTAAGGAACATGTCAAGTATGGTCAAAATATGAAATGCACTGCTGCCCATACAATGAGGGGTGGGGGTGGGAGGTGGGGGGGTTGAGGGGTCTCACAATGAAGATCAAATTAAAACCCTGGGACTTCTGCAGTACGACCATCCAAACACAGACAAGATTTACCCGTGTGTCACACATCTGTAATATGGTTTCTGAAAGTAGAAAATTTGAGCTTTACAATGGTGTGTGGTGTAATAAAACAGCCATTACAGAAATAAAGAGTGTTTCCAATTTTTCCTGGCCTCTGTACTGCTCACAGCGGCGCTCTTCCTCCATGCACACTCGCACAGGTGAGCACAGGTGAAAAAGTCTGAAAATATGTTGCAACAACCACCTGAAAAGAAGACAAAAAAATACCTGTATTCTTTTAAACACTGTTGAATTTATTGTTTTGATGTTATATTGACTGTTGCCAATTAAAGGAAACACAAGAACACCATTATCCCTTTAACAGTTTGTGTCAGTATCCTCGGCGTTGACAAAAGTACCGCAGTAGCGTCCTACAAAGTTCTCTACAAACAAGTTCCTTTAGTGTCCGTGGACTATACAGCAGCTACAGGGTGCTTTTAGACACAATCAAAATCTTTAGTTTTAATGTGTGTGAGTGTCTGTGTGTGCTCATGTCACACAAACCCATTTAAAACTATGTATTCAGAAACTAGACATATAACTAAGAAGCAACCCCTTCTGTAATCCTTTTATTTCTAAGGCTCCAACCCATCATAGGAAGCTTATCTCAACAATTTATAATGCCTGTAATTCTGCACACAGGAAGAAAATGTATATGTCCAGATTTATGGGACAGAGGGGAAATAAAATTACTGTAATAGTGCATTACATTCTCTATGTATGGCAGAAGGGAGACTTGCAGGACTTAACTCATAAAATATATCATATATTCATACCATCCAGTAATCAAATTCAAAGAATCTGTGCATGAATAAAGCAGCTTCTAGGTGTACTTTTTCTATCAGAAAAAGGTTTGCATTATCAGCATCAGTTATTACTACAATCATCATATAAATCTTTAAGTTAGAGTGCCTATGTGCAGCAGTTAATTTATAGCCCCTCTCACAGCCATTTGTCTGTAGGTTTGCTCATTTATTTTGACCGAGATCTCAGCTGTGACAAAGAGGCAAAAAGTGTTCCAATTTTATTTATAACTAGCCTGGGATGACTTTTTTTTTTCCTTTAAAAAATAAAAGATATATTATTCAGCTGTGCAAAACAGGCCCATCAAAACACTGAATCTAATTAAATTAGTCAACTACACAGCTTACAACACAAGACACTGCATTTAAAGAATTGGGGAAAATGGATTTGGTTGGACTGCAGTTAAAAAAAAAAAAGACAAAGAGAAAAATGGTACAATCCCCTTTCATTCCTAAAGTTTCACAAATTAGGGAACAATTAAAGAAATGACCATGCCACTTCCCACTTTTAATATCTAACTGCTGCTAAGCAATTACACAGAACAAATTACACCATGTCATTATCTAATTAACAAAAAGCAAGCCAAAATACGACGTGTGGGAAAACAAACTAAAATCCTGCAGCTTATGTAGCAGCCAGGTGCTGCTGATCAAATTAATTTATCACCAGCAGGTGTGCAGAGATCTATAAAAGCAGGCGTTTTGACAGTTTGCTTATTTGGAAAATTCGTGTGTGCTAATGCAACTGCTGAGAAAGATATACATTAGCAACCACTAAGCAGTTCTTGCCCATCAGCTTAGGCTGCATCAGTTTCAAACAATGCAATGTCCATCTGTCTAAGATTTAATTGCAGTTATTATTATTACATCTACTACTACTACTATGGCCACTGAGTTAAAGGGGTATCTAAAGATAACTGGTCCAATAACAAAGTAGAAACCAGAGCTGGGGCCTGTTTCACAAAAGTGTTCAACAAACTGAGTCAAAACACCAACTCGAAGTCAACAAACTGAGTTCAAAACTCTTGAGTTTTCGGTTTCAGAACAGGTGTTCAGGATTAAGCTATGGTCACAAAGGTTCATATGAACCATGGGTTCACATGAATCTCCCAGATCCTACGAAATGTGGAGTTCGTAGACATTTGTGGAGGGGGCATAGTTTCCTACAACCTTTTTAGGAAGTTGATATGGCTGCTGTTCAATTCACACCAACTTGAGGCATTCTTTAAAAATGAGGTGATGTTCTGCTGCACGCTGCCCGCAGATTTCTCGTGTTCTTCGTAAGGGTGCCTTGGAACCTATCTGTGGTGTACTTATGGCCATCTTACAAAAACTGTTGTCGTAAAGTGGCCGTATGGCCCCCCTATGTGCAATTCACTGCAATCTCAAGTCGTTGGTAAGAAGATAAGATCCTATAGCTTTCAGCAATAGGAGCAATTTTGGGTGGGGGTATATAAGTGATGGACATCCAATAACTCAAAAAAAAATCTGTGTCTTGGTAGAAAATTTGTGGACCAGTTTGTAATTTTCAAGATGGCAATTATGCTCAGAAGACTACAGCTGCAGCTGCAAGACGAAGAAAAAGAAGAAGACCTAGTGGTTGTAGCTGCTGCTTTCATTCAGCAGTGGCAGGAGGACCTGGAGAGAAGATGGCGACACTGGCTGATGGGTGCACCATGGATACAGAGCCAGCACCTCTGTATCCATGGGTGCGAGTACGAGACTCTGATCTACGAGTTGTACTTCTGCCTTATGAACACCTTACTTTCCACCGTAAGAACGGCGGAGGACGTTCCCAAGAAACCTGTATTAGTCTTCATTCGGATGGCATTCATGAAGAGCCCTATGAAGAGCGTTTTCATGGTGCATTTGTAGACAATCTTGGAAAGACCATGGACCTGGCCACGAACTTACAAATGTGGTACTAATGCTGGATTCTTATAAGATTGCCTTAAGGAGGCCATAGGAAATGGTCCAAAAATCGTTAACGGGGTGTTCACAGCCCTTCGTACAAATCATAGCTTTAGTTCAATCAATCAACTCTGAGTATGTTGACCCTGCGTCACCTCTACTGTAAAAAGCCATCTTTAATGGAGCACCAATACTGTGATTCATCATGGGAATGCATAGTGAGTGGAATTGATCTTCCTATGTTAAACAAATAGAACTGGATATACTGTATTTGTGCAATCACATAATGTATATAAGCACATATTCAGACAAAAATGCAACACAGCTGCTGCAAGCGAAGGAAAAACAGTTGTCATGGAAGAAAACTGCAGAAAGTACAAATATTAAGATAAACTGAAATATTTAACAGCTCTTCATAGTGCATGAATGACAATTGGTGGATAGATGTATTATTTTTAATATGTCATGTAGGTGTAATCCTGAAGATGAAAAAAAGGATGAAATATCAAATATATTTAGGATAGGTAACTCATATGTAACAGGCTCAAATGTGTTCACCTTAAAACATTTCAGCAGCATGGAAAACCCAAAAGGGAAAATCATTCAAGGAGTCTTGATGGGAATATTGGTGCTCATAAATCAGTCCATTTTTATCATACTTCTGTAAAGAATAGATTATGTTTAGTATCCCTGTCCTTGTTAAAAAATGAATATTTGCAGATAAATAATAGCTTATAAAAAATAATGACCTAAGGTGTGTAAAATATAGTCATACTGTGAGTGATATTTGTGATGAACATAAGTATAACTGTGACAACAACGATATCTAACGCTCTTAAAAAAAAAATCATCATGGCAATATGATTACAAGTCATGGCTGTTTGGACCCATTAAACTATATATTCAGATCATCGATACACTTTGCTGACACAAGTATGATGTCTTCATTAGGAAGTCTCTGAAATGCACTGCTGTGATCCATTATCTGATTAACTTGTTTCAGCTTCATAAAGGAGAGCAAACAGAAAATAAGCCGGGGTATATTAAGAAAACCTGCTCTTGACCAGGTTTAGTTCCCAGTCAGTTTCCGCAGTAACAGTCTCTGAGTAATAGTTACCTTGGTTTCTGAAACCAGCTCAACGGAACCCTCTTGCTTTAGAGTTAAGTTATGGAGAGTGGAAAGTGCCACTATGAAATAAATATATACGGCATTAAATAATTAAATGTGTCATTAATTTATTATAATTGGAAATAAATAAATAAATACTAAATAAAATATATAATGAATCAAATATGCCAATAATAAAAATTTGAAATAAATCTATTAATAATTTATTAAATCCATAATTAAATGTATTTTAAATAATTCAAATCAGTTTAACTGATGTAAAAATATGTATAATTATTTCATGTTTCCTGAGCCGTGGTACATCATGAATTAATTTAAACTGTCAAATGGCGTTGTCAACAGATCGTGACATCTGATTGGTTACCCTGCTCTGCAAGTCACTATATATCAATCCCAGATAATAGATCGCTGGACAGACCAGCCGCCAAAGAGGAAGACGATCGCAGCAACAGGCCCGTCCAATCACTCCGACATGTTAGGTGGCGGCATAGAAGCTTGTTACCTCAATTAAGCCAAAAGCGAGAAGACGACTGATGCGAGCACGAGCGCTAGTGGCTAATACTGGAAAAAAAAACGTCAAAGGCCAAGTGCGACCGTCTTTGTACGTGCTGTTGTCATGGTAACGGAACGGCGCGCTTGCTCTAAGCCTGCTGTTCTGTTGTCAACATATTGGTCGGAAATCACAGGAAGAACTTCCACAAACTCATCCGTTTTGCTTGCCACGTGATCTGGGTCAGCGGTTCCTCTTTCCACATACTCTGACAAGTCTAAAATATCTCTAACCAGGTAGTGAGAGGCCTCATAAACATCATCCATGAATGAAGCCGCCATCTTTACAAAGAACCATCATTAAGACCAATGTAATCAAACCCATGATTTACGCCCTCTCCATGGTAGCCCCGCCCACCTGGTTTGATGGGTGAAGCTGACAGATAAAATTAATTCATGGTGAGAAATGTTTTTACATAAAATGAAATATATTAAAATGTTTTTTTAAAATAATACATTCAATAAATCACACATTTATTTCCAATTATAATTAAGCAATGACATATTTAATGCTATATTTATTTGTTTCTAAGTGACACGTTATGAATCTGAAATGACCCTATGGGATGGCTAATAGTTTACCTGGTTAAAAAATTATTTTAGAAAATGAAAAGAATAACTAAATAAATAAATCATTCTTAATATTCAGGCAACCAATTTGAGTCATATAAATCTGGGGCAACAACACTAGGGCTAATTGCATTATGTTAAAATGATATGCTGGGGTGTTTTATATTTTAAACAATTTTCTAAATGTAACTTTTAATATTTGTGTTCTCAAGTATTGTGAGAGCCACTGGCAATAAATATGAAACAAAAGAAAAGAAGTGTAGAAAAAAGAAGTAAAGATTAAACTTAACTGAGTGTAGAATGAATTAAAAAAAAACAGTAGCTTCTGCAGCCCATCTCCATATCACATAATGATCAAACTATTTATATGAGGGAAAAAAGAGAGCCAAATTGGGCCAACTATGTGATTTTATAGAAAAAGCTGGATGGTGTCTTCTGTATGATTGCATGGACAGTTGCTAATTTAGCTCAGTATTGGAAACTGGTGGAAAATAGATTGGACTAGATAGACACTGATGTAAAATCATGAGCACCTTTTTTTTCATCCGAAATTGCGTCAATAAGGCAACAAAACAAATTGAGTTCTCATTTATTCCACAAAAACACTGAACAATTGGTACACCAAATGTACAAAGTTACAGTACAATCCTGATTTTAGTATCTTTTTTTTTAAGTGTTCATTTTTTATACCATATGAATGTTGTACATTCACACAATTAAACAGACCGACTAGTGAACGTGTTAGTAGTGAATGTAATGTAATGTTCTGGGTTGTAGCTATGAAGTTCCTTAGTTAATGGTAAAGCCATCCATCTATTATCTATGCCCACTTCAATCTTACTCAGGGTCATGGGGGCTGAGGGTGTCTGAGGGAGCCTCTTCAGCTGTCAACAGGTGACAGGTGTTGGGTTCACCTTAGAAAGGTTACTGATCTATTGTAATGTAAGAACTGATACATTTAATCCCTTTTAACTCCTATTCTGCACAACTGTGAGTCTGTTGCTACATCATTGCATGTGAAAATAAACGTCTTATCTGTCTTGTTGTCTCTTTGTATATTTTCAGCACCCACTGGCACTGATAATGGTATTGATAAGTTTAAAAGTGTACTATACCAATTTGTTGTAACATTTGGAAATAACCTTATTACCTTTTGTTTACTGTTCTAAAATGTTTTTAAACTAGAGAATAAAGCTGAAAGTTCTCGAGTGGTTTGCTTGGTACAGCGATGTTTGAGGCTTTTGATGAATCTTTAGCAGTTTATTGTCAAACGTCCTTCACTGAAAAGCACTATTGTTCAACAACCCACCCCGACTGCCGACAGCTGGTTACAGGCATGCAGGCGGTTTAGAGAAATTCACATTGATTTGACTGACAGAAGAGAGGCGATAAATGCGACAAGGGAATCAATCAAAGTTGATGCTTAAGATGACTGTATCCCATCAGATGAATGGATCTTGTATAGAGAAGACAACTCCATCCATCCATCCATCCATCCATCCATCCATCCATCCATCCATCCATCCATCCATCCATCCATCCATCCATCCATTTTCTTCACCAACTGAACTCTGTTCAAGGTCACCTGAACTACTGAGTCTTTCCCAACTTTCATCAAACAAGTCATCACAGTGACCCTTACCTTAAACGTTTTAGTCTATGTTCCTTTTTATAATTCACATTTACCAATGCAGTTTTTTATTTTTAAATGTGCCAGAACAAGACATTTCTGTTTGGTCAAAAATAAAAAGTAAAGCAGATAAGTGAATATTACTTACCTATCTTCAGTCTTCAGATGTATAATTTAATCACCATCACTGTAAGATATGGACTAAAAAAAAACCCACCACTAATCTCAACACAATAATTAGTTTTTTGGCCATCGAATTGCTCAGAAATCACATTCTACAAAAACGTTATCATAAATGGAAACACATCTCCTAGTTATATATAAGAACTGAATCATTATGAATCTTCATTTTTGTCTTTAACTGTAAGATAGAAATTTACATGAAAAAAATAAGTAAAAGTATATAAGTACAGATAGTACTAATGTGTACATATATATAGTAAAATATAATTGGAATACAGTCTTTATTTCTTCTAATTCTGACACAATAACATTCGATTACATTTCTCAACAGTTTTTTTAAGACACTGCATCTTTAACACTGATATTATGTAAAAGGTCCTAACATGGCCACAAATGTTTCATCGTAATTTTTGTCCCTAATGTTTGTCCAACTCCAATTTTTGTCGGCTCTTTTGTGGAGTCAATCTTCCTTTTTCCTTGAATCCCACTCTTATGCTCCAAACATGATAGGTCATCATGTCAGAGAAAGATGCAGTAAAAAGGAGGATGAAAGAAAAAAAAAACCACTCACATACCACTGACTTAACTCCAGCTCACAACCGCCCACGTTATATGAAGTCAAAACCATGAAGGAGGTTTAGCAGCCAATATGACAGTCAGTAGATTGTGTTTTGGCTGAATAATGAGCATAAGGACTCTTGTATGTAGAGCTGCAGTGTATTAGAGAATCAGATTTAGCAGAAAATATTATTTTAGTTGGGAAGTGAAGAGCTGTACACACTTGATTGTGTGCTCAGTGTAACACACTCGGTGTATCTCAAGTTTCTACCTCTTCCATACTTTGAGAAGATGCTAATTTCCAAGACACCTGGGGTATGATTTTCTATCTTGTAAGCAGATACATCAGTATTGACCAGACATTGATGGATTTGAAATTCACCCAGGGTAATTTCACTGATTACCTTTCTGTCTGAATGAAGGTATGCTAATCATGAAATCACCAGGAGGGAGCCCCATATTGGTCCAAAATCATTCCCCTTTTCCACTGAGACGCTAACATCATGCTGATATGGCTGTGCGGCTAAATAGACAAAGAAATTAAAGAAGCTGCACTGGAAGAAGCCCAGAAGAAGTGCAGGTGTTTCTTCACCAGGAAGCTGAAGAATTTCAAAGCAGATCCTCTCACTGGGACCGCACACCACATATGATGCCAGCGGCAAAATGCAATTAAACAATCGACAGAGTGCAAATTCAGTAGCAAAGCATGATATTTCTCCTTTTTCTGTAACTTAGTGTTTGACTTTATATTTTCCTCTCACATTAATGTTATATTAATTTTCATGTCCTCTTGGGGACAGAACAAGGTACTGAGAAGTCTTGCAAAAAAGATTAACTGTGACATCAGTTGCCTAATTAAATGTAAGAGATATGCTGCAACATTATGATTTATTTGAAGTCCTCTATCTCTGCTTGATGAATGCAAACCTTGTATTCAAGCCTGTTTCAGTTTTATTTTGATCTCTTTCCAGACATTTTAACCTAAGTGATGAGCTAAAGTGCAATTAAAAAGTATTAACTTTTTTTTTTTTCAACTATTAGTTTGGCGGTGTTCAAGTTGTACACGGCAGGTTTAGACCTAAAGTTTGTGTCACTCTGTGGACCAGAAAACTAAAACACTGAGCTGAATATAAAATAAAGATCTAAAAGCAATGGAAATATAAATATAATTCATGCTTATTGACATTAACAAGGAATTTATAATTTGCCCTAGGTGTTTGTACCTGAGGCTGTAATTTCCACTGTCTCTTTATTTTTTTATTTATTTTTTTTTTAAAGGGAGGGGAGGGGCACATTCAGAAGCTCTTGCCTCATGCAACTCCTTCAGCTTAAAATCAGTGAGAAACAACACAAAAAGGAGCTGTTTGCTAATTGAAGGGTGTTTTTTTTTTTTTTTTTCATAATAAAGTATTATTATACTCCATTGGTATAACTGACACACCCCTTGACTGGTTTCACTCATATCTCTCTGGCCGTACTCAGTTCATCCAGTTGAAATCATACACATCCAAAT
>JAOWBL010002945.1:0-12919 GCA_028564865.1 Zenarchopterus dispar | reverse complement strand
TATATATATATATATATATATATATATATATATATATATATATATAAAAATCAGCTGCTTTAAGACAAGACATAAGTCTACTGTGTTGAAGATGAAGTCATGGTGACCGTCTGGCAAATGTGAAACTATTTAATCTTAGTGGAGGTGATAACGTAGCGTTTGTTCTACCGTTATACATTCAAATGAAGAAGAGTATAACGCGATGGCTGACGGCGTCTTTCACTCCCTGATAAACCAAGTCGTTGGCTCGTTCACCTGCTGGCACTCGGTTGTTATGTGTGAACAGCTTAAAGACACGAGTCATCTCCGAGTGCCGAGGGACTTCTGAGCAAACGAAATACTGAAAACCTCTGGGGGAACCACGACTGAAGCTGCAGCCAATCAGACGGCAACGACCATGTGATCGTGAGGACAGAGTACGTTTTCAGCGGAACACATCGACCAGACCACCGTTTAAATACGTTTTACATGTGTTGTAACTCACACCTGGTCTCTGTAGCACCACCTGCCACCCGAGTGCACCACCTTGTTTTGCCTTCTGTTCAGGTCCATACTCAAACTCCTGGTACCATTTTCATAAAAACTGCTCATGGTTTCTGCATGGGGGGCTGGGGGGTGAGGGGTCTCTGTCAGGTCGAGTTGTAATATAGATTCACCCCACCGAGGGTGGATGGACTGCCTCACTACCACCAGAACCCTCTCATACCGCCCCCCACCCCCACCCCAATGCTCAACAATATAAAAACAGATAAAATGAGGGTCAAGGATGGCATTCCTTTCTACTGACAGAGATAATTGTTTGCAACTAAAGAAATAAAATGTGATTAAAAACAAAAACTGGGAACATTTCTCCAGACGGCTGGTGCTGAAGCTAACATTTTCTCTTATTGTGGCCAGAAAATATTCTATTTATTTATTTTAAAGTTATGATGCTAGTTGTGGTGAGATTTATAAACTATTTTTGATAACATATTCCAATGTTTATATTGAAGATACTGTACTCATTGTTGCACCATGGCCTGACTGTTTTGTATTTGTGATTAAGTGTTTTTTTTTTTAAATTAATGAATAATAACGGGTGGGGGTGGGGGGTGGGGGGTTACATCAGAGGCTGACACTCAACTTTCTCCTCATGTGATGTCCGGATTTGCTCCGGAAGGAGGTTATTCCAAAGAGGCCGGAAGTAAACGCGGGAGTCCCTGAACTTTTGATGAAAGACAAAGAGCAAAGAATTCTGGGACTTCTGCAGCATCGTCATTCTTCTGATCACATAATTAAACATTTCATTTCGGTCTGGTCTGAAACTGAGTTGAGGGCACCAAACAAGCATCACGCAGGGTCACGGGAGCCTCTCACCAGATGTGAATGCAGCTGAGCAACCCGAAGAGCAGCCCCAGGATGAAAGCCACGGGGACCGCCAGCAGCGTGGTCAGCAGGCGGTAAAAGACGAATTTCACCAGCTCAAAGGTGGCGTGGCTCCCTATCCACACTCTGTCGAAGCTGTGCGTGGAAAGCGGCTCCGCGATGACATCTTCAAAGCCCACCTGTCAGATCACAGAAGTTCAGAGCGGGAGCGATTAGCCTCCGTCGTGACCCACGACGGAAATCGTTAAGTGGTGATGGATTAACGCGCGAGCCGCGATTTCCAGGAATTCATGTCAAACATTCAAAACGGAATCGTTTATTACACAGGAACAAAAAAAGCTCACAATAAGGTCCTGATTCAAAGCGAGAGTCGCTATCTTTTGTAGTTTCGTTTTCCAGGAGTTGTTCCCACTCACGGAACTCCTCACCTTTAAGTGCGCGTTGATGTCGCGCGGATCGCGATCCGGCTCCTCCGTGTACGCCTTTCCCTTCTTCGTTAAAATGGGCTGTATCGAGCGATTGAACTCGTCCTGGTCCATTATCACGCTCGTGTCCATTTTCTCCTTCTCCAGACCCATTTTGTCGCGTCACGCACGGACAGGCGGCGCACGGAGAGCGGCTGCTGGCGGTGCGCTCTGCGCTCTGCGCTCTGCGCCGGACTGAGCTGCACTCCGCCCCGCCGCGCAGCGTGGAGCCCAGCAGACTCAACACGCGCAAAGTCACTTCCACAGACCCTCTGAGTGGCTTGGTGATGACAGACGCCACTGTGCGTGCTGTGGGTCTCCGGACACGACTCTGCAGGAGTTAATGGCCACTGAAAACACTACAGGCGTGGAATTCATTAACCTACAGGATTTTAAACATTATTTTTCCTTTAGGTTTGAAGCTTTTTTTTCTGAGAATGTTGATGCTTTAAACACTCAAACTAAATGTTTCAGCTCCTCGTGGAGTTCACTTTTAAAACTGCTGGATCTCACTGCTGCTGCAGGAATGTTCACAGCTCCACTGCAGGGCTGATTTATCACCTATTCTCCCTTTTTATTTCTCATCTGCGCGGATTTATGGGCCTCCTTCTGTTTAGGCTTTGAACTCGCTAACAGTCAGACATTTTTGAAATGTCTTCTGGTCTTTAAATACTCACCGAGACAAATAGACATTTTCTTCAGGCAGCTGATGCTTCACAGCAGATGAAAAGGTTTCTTAAGGTTTCACATCACAACCCCTCCCCAACGCATGCTTATACTGTTTGTAAAGTTGGAACATTATTAAAACACTACAGAGAAAAAAGTAGCAGTCAGGTGGCACTAATCAAATCTCAAATTTCAGGTGTGTGTTAACACAATGCCAACGGGGAACAACATCAGCAATGATTTTAGAGAAGCAATTGTTGCTGGACACCAGTCTGGGAAGGATTATAAACGTGTTTCCAAAGAATTTGGAGGACATTGCTGTGCAGTGGGACAGTTGATTTGCAAGTAGAAAATATTCAACACAATCCCTAAGTTTACTTCAAGATTAGAGCATGAAATATGCTGAGAAATTGTTGACAAACCATGAACTACATCTAGGCATAGTTAGCATCTAAAAAAAACAAATAAGTACAGCTTGTATGGCCGGGCTACCGGGAGAAGGTGTCTTCTGTCCGAAGAGAACATGGTAGCACGATGTGGGTTTACAAAGCTGCTTCGGACAGATCCAAGGTGGAGATGTTCAGTCACAAACCACATCAAAAACCAATCCAAGCACAGAAGAACAAACCCCTCCTATTGGCCGTTAGTGGCGGTGGTGGAGGGGGGATCATGTGGCGTTGTGCAGCCACGGGATCTGGAGGTCTTTCAGTGATCGAGTCAATCATTAACTTCTCTGTGTACCAGGTGCTTTCTAGTCAAATGTGAGGCTATCGATCCAGCAGCGAGTTTTAAAGAAATTGGGCCATTCAGCAGGGAACCGGTCCCAGTTTCTTCTAATCTACAACAGAGTAGGTGGGAAAAGGGTGGTCCAGTGATCCACTCAAAGTTAAGATGATGACCAGATTTAAAGAGAGGTTTGTACCGTCACACAGAAAACGACGACTCTATGCTGCTAAAAGACAAACAGGAGCAGAAGTTTGAAAGCAGATGATGGTCACAAGTCTTACATTGTTGCTCAGTAACAGAAGTGCATAAATAAGAATCACGTGACAGCAAAAATCACCACTAGGCTTGAAGATTTCTTTCCATGTCGCGTTATGTCTTTAAACTCATGTACCAGTCTGGAAAAATCAGCTTCTCTGGTCTTGTCTTCAGTCTGTGAGGTGATCTGCGGTTCTTATTTAGGTGTTGTGACGCAACGCTGTATGTTCCATGACTATAGTCCAGGGATGGTATGTACGTCCTCGTGCTGTGCTGAACTTGGTTTGGAGATGGTTTCCAGAGCAGGAAAAGGCCCACAATGTTGTATCTGACTTTTCATAAAGCATCATTTCACTCTCAGCCAATCAAAAACAGGAAAATATACCGTCATTGAGAGAAAGCTTTAACAAGTTTACCGTATATACTCACTAATAAGTCGAGATTTTCTTCCCAGAAAATTGGTCCCAAAAAGTGCATTCGACTTATGAGCGGGTCAGTCTAAGACATTCATCTTTTCCGGTGTTTAAAGTCGGCTGACGTACGTTAATACATCAACAATTTAACTTCTCTAGTGGTTAATAGCAACAAACAACTTTGATAATCAATAAACTCAAAAAAAAAAAAGTTTTTGATTTCTTACCTTTGTGTTTTTAAAGCAATTATCCGACAATCTACGTGCTAATTATCTGACACTATAATTATATAAGGTATTCTTTTATAATTAGTCCCCTGGGGAACTTGTGATAAATTGTACCTGAATATTGTGTCTCGATCGCTGGTCGCTATCATCTACTCTCGCAATAACAACAATAACACACAAAAATTGATGGCATACAGAGACACAGTATCGATCAATCGACACACTTATGACAGCAGACGACCGGAACCGTGTTTATTCGTCAACATATTAGATATAAACCTGCTTCACATGCTACTTCCTGTATAAACATACAATTAGCAGACAACGGTACAGAATGACGTCTCAGACGATAATTAGCCCAATAATTGCATAGTTTCACAACCACCATCACAGAAAATGTAAGTTTCGTTGAATCTGGTTTCGCTCACTGAATTAATGCAAGTTGATATCTCTTTATGTCCAAAAAACTCACACTCGACCTATGAGCGAGTATATACGGTACTTAAATGCTTGGTTGAGACATGTCCCTAGCAGTCTCTATGCCCTTGGTTAAATCGTTGGTTAAATCAGCTCCATCAGGAGGAAGAAGAAGAAGAAGCCCTTTATCTTCTGCTTTGCACTTTTGTGGAGAAGAATTCTTGCATTGTGAACCGCACCGCTTTTCAAAGCCTCGAAGAACTACAGGAAGACGACTGAAGCTTGAGAAGTCCAGACCTTCAGGGACATTCGTGATCTGAACTCCACGAGCATTTATGGGGTACTTGAAGAAAGCCAAATATTTCTAAAATAACAGGAAGCTCATTTAAACGTCGCTCTAGCAGGCCATGATAGCCTGATTACCAAATCAAAACAAACTTGATTCCAGGAAAGGTAAAAATGACCTCCAACCGCACCTGACAGATGTGTAATCACAATAAAATAAAAATGATTGAATATATAAGCTAAAACATGATTACAAAGTAAAGTGCAAGATGTGCTTAATAGCAGCATGGTAGTGAGCATTATTTAGTTTTGAGTTTACTCGGTGTGCTGGTGCCTGATGGGAAAAAAAACTGCCTGAGTCTAGAGGTTCTTGTTTTGGAAGCTCTGGAGCGTTGGCCAGAAGGCAACAGTTCAAAACCATGGTGTCCAGGGTGGGGGTGGGGGTGGGGGGTCTTTGGTAATGTATTTTGACCTGCTGAGGTAGTAATGTGGCGGGTAAATATCTCCCTCCCCCAAATTTATAGTCTTTGTCTGTAAAATGCTTTTGTTACCCGAGCACCAACCTGCCAGGAGTCCGACACTTTGCATCTCATTTGTCGATTTGGCAGGTTCAGCGTCCCGCCTGTCCAAGTCCGAATGTAAACAACACACCCTTTTGTTTAAACACCAGGGTCTGGAAATAGGACACAGACATAGAAACAAGTGTCCCAGTTCACCGAGAGACAGCGAAGCAGAAAAACAACAGCCAACACCGAGGGATGCTGAGCGATGGAGGCCACGGCAGGGACCCCTGACCTCGATGGTGGCAACAATGCCACGCCACAATCCTCCTGGATTAACGCACAGAGCGCCATTCTGACAGACAAGCATTCTGCAAAGGGCGAGGTGGAGGTGTGTGTGTGGGGGGGGGGGTGAGAGGGCTCGACGTGGGCGGCATGGAGGGCAGGGTGGAGGGACGGTGTGGACGGGATAGTAGGTGCATATGAAAACAAAAGACCAAAGGAAGTTATTGCTTTTTTTTTCTTTTTTTTTTTTGTGTTACACTTTGGATTGAGATGGCAGATGAGATTGAAACTGGACGTTTGCGTAGCCAAACCTAATAAGAATAACAGAAAAAAAAGTGAAACTAAATGATTTGGGTGATTTCTCCAGCATTTTTACATGACATCCAAACTAATTTTAACCCTTGCTTTGGACCACTGGACCAGCTCTACATCCTCACTAGAGCCCTGTAAGGGGTCATGGGAGTTTGACCAACCTGTCCATATGTGCTTTGTGGACTTTCAGAGGACATTTGGGGGGTCCGATTTGGAGGATTCAGATTTCCATCTCTGATCTTTGCAGATGATGTAACTCTGTTGGTACCAAGAAGCTGAGATCTTCTGCTCTCACTGGCGTGGCTTACAAGCATGAACATCTGTACTAGATGTGAGGGAAGGGTGGAAACGCCCTCCTCATGCAGGGTTGGGGGGAAGTATTGCAGTTTTGACTTGTGTACCTGGTAATTCATATCTGGAAAAATACAGCTCAGGAGAAAGTACTTTGGAGGACGGGAGGATGCAACTTGGGTTAGGCTAACACATGGAAGCCTCTGGTTCTGCCAGATGTTTCTTTCTGCTAAAGGGGAGTGTTTTCTTTCCACACTTGCCTTATGCTCATGCAGAAGCAGGGGTTGCATCAAAGAAAGGTCTTGGTGCCATGTTGGTTCCCTTTGCTTGGTTTTGTATTAATTGGTCAAATTTGGAATGAGTTGAATTGTATTCTTGAAGTACCTTGAGATGACAGTTGTTGTGGTTTTACACTCATTCGGGGGATACTCCCAAGAGTCGCTGCTCCTCTGCACAGACAAGAGCCATTTGAGGTTGGTTCTGATCAGGAGGACTCCCTGACACCTCCCTGGGGAGGTATTTTGGGTAGGTCCAACCAGGACATGCTAGAGAGATTACACCTGTTACCTGGATTAGGATAACCCTGGTATTCCCCCAGAAGAGCTAGAGCATGTGACCCAGGAAAAGGGAGATCTGGCTCTCTTCAGGCACCTGGAGAAGCAGAAGTTAAATGACAGATGGATGAATGTCTGGATGGATATTTTTTCCACATTCAGAGTCCTCTAAAGAGTCTCGTTGATGGTCTAATTTTCTTCTGATTAATATTCCTAAGAACACGTGAAGTCTCAGGTAAATGACACTCATATTTACTCTCCCAGGAGGATGAAATCTATTTGTAGTTGGCATGAGTTTCAGTGAACTCGATGTACGCCAACATCAGGCCAAAATACCAACTTTGCACAAGTAGAGTCATAAATTTCTTGTCTCGCTGAGTTTTAACAAAGCACGTCTCCTTCATTTGTATATCAAAACTTCTCCTGGATCTGTTACAGCGCAGGAGCTCAGTCATAACTGCACAACACAAGTCAGCCAAATTCTGCTGTTACAACCTTCCTGCTGAGATAAGAAATGTTGTTTGCATGCCGTATCAGACATAATTAACATATGATAAGCCAATGAAGCATGTCACAAGCCCTCAGTTGTACCGAGCACTTCAAACTCGACAGTAAACCTACTTTAGGTTTCGTTGTCAGAAGTCAGGTGTTAAATGTAGTATTTCTCCTTCGGTCCTTGTGAAACAGTTAAACAGAGGCTAATCATTCTGTGAGCAGAACAGTTTATTGATAATGTAGCACCATTATCTGTCTTTGCTTATCGGGCTGCAGTGGATGTGGTGCATCACCAGTCAACGTAGAAGGTTACCTGACAGAGGTTTATGCCAAAAATCTTAAAAGAAAATTGAGTAAACAATAAACCATCACTTAGCAAACTGACTGGTTACTCTTCAGGACTTAAATTTGTTGCAGGATTAGTGTATTAGTGAAGAAATGCATCACCTGAAGCTTTTTACCTGCAGGTGTTGAACATTGCTGAATCTTAATCCAAGATCCTCCGGGCTCCTGACATCTTCATTTATTGTGACAATTTTTACTAATATGACAATTTACAGGTACAGGTACAAAGCAGCACACAGGCCTGTTAGCTCAGCTGGTCAGAGCGTGGTGCTAATAACGCCAAGGTCACGGGTTCGATCCCCGTATGGGCCATGGTTGCTTTGTTGGGTGGTTACGGGCATGTGGAGGAGGAGTTAGTGATGCTGTAGCAGCCTAATGTTGGTGTGATGTGAGGGCTATACATTAACAAATAAAGACACTTCATCAGGAGGAAGATGATGATACTATAGATTAATATGATTTAGCATGAAATGCAAAAAATAATCCCCAGAAACCATGAAGAGTGTATCTACAGCAATAGAAAGCCACTCCTCCAAAACCACCATTAAGTTATAGTTAGAACTTCAGTTTATGGTGTTTTGTCCTTTGTATATAAGACAAATATTCAACGGTTTGCTCATAATGATCATTGTTATATTTGGAGCAAAACTGGGGTAAAGCTTGCAGACGTCAGAAACCATCTCTACCGTGAAGTACGAAGGTGGAGATGCTTTCAACGTGGACGTGGTTTGGTCTTCCAAATGGACAACAGAATACCCTCAAATCGGCTGCAAAGTGGCTTTGAGGATTGAACTGGCCATCACCAGTCCCTGAGCTCCATGTTGGGCAGTTTTACCAAACACCAACCGAGTTTATGTCAAGGTCAGACTTTGAACCCTCAACAGGAAATATTTCCTCAACTTCATTGTTTGACACGTTGAAAAACTAGTTCGTATATCTTCTTTTCTTCTGGTTATGACTGCACTAATGGATGCACCAAGCGGCTGCAGGACGTCCAGGCCGACATTCCCTGGAGATCCATACGTGAGTGGTTGGGAGCGCTTCCGCTGACTTCACGAAGAACAAATGCTTATTTGTGCAGGACTTTCCAGAGGGAACAATGATATCAGCGCACCCGCTGTGGACAGGGATTTCCTGCTACACCCAGAGGACTCTCATCTCACCGATCTCAAACACACATCACCTTCAGGGCATTCGATGTAAAAGGTGCGTGCACGTTATGTGAATACCATGTGTGCTCGAGTTTCCATAGGTTTGTTTGAGCGGAGGCGAGGGCGAGTTAATGGAAACAATCGAGCTTCCCTGCGCCGTTTCTTCAGGCGTGTTTTTACATCCCACCGCTAAGATTCGTTAAAATCGTCCTTTCCTTATCTGAGTTTCCATCGTACACCAGTTTCAAAGACCAGAAACACAAACAGAACAACAGATTTAACCAGCCAATACTTCCGGTAATCCGTCATCTTCAACATTTCCTCTGCAGCTCTACGTTTTGATTTCGCTTCAGAAAATAAACTTCAGTCACTAAACTATTCGAGCCGTGATAACTCAGCTGTGGATTTGGAGGAGACGATCGTCTCACCAGAACTGCTTCATGGGAAAACGTTTGATAAATGACTGTCTGTGCGTTTAAAGCCAACGTTTCTACAAGTTTAGGAAAATAAATAGCTCACATCAGACAAAGCTTTGATTGGACAGAACAGGGTTTCCTTGCAGAAGAGTAAAGGTGTGGTTGTTTCAAATATACGTGAGGCCATATGTGGTTTAAATGAAAGCACGGGCTGTTTCAAGTCTGAGGTCTTTAATTTATCTGTATATTTAAAAAAACAAAATCACCTGGTTCTTACCGGGTTTGAAATGAGCTCAGTGTGTGTCACCGACGTCTTAACGTTAATTCTGCCGTGATTTTGTCTGAATGAGCTGCGTGCACGTGTCCTCTGAGTATTTCTGTCATCTCGGTCTTACGTTTTTGTTTTGTTTTTTTTTTGTGGTGGCTGCTGATCCTGCTGAAATGAGATTAGATGAATCAGAAACCAGGACGTACCTGCAGAAAGGTAAACACCTCAAGAGCTTGTGATTCTGTTTGCCTCTTTAAAGAATCCCATCAATAGTCATGAAAAAAGAAAAAAAGTATGTGAACCCTCTGGAGTTGATGAGTTTTCTCACTTAACTTGTCTAAAATGATGCTTTCTGACCTGTTGATGTGAAATATTAACATTCACAGTGGAGGAAGAAGAAAAGGAACCTCTGGTGTGATCAGCTGCTGGACTTCATCTGGTGGAGGTGATTTGAAGTGATCTCAGGATTTCTGGATCAGATCTCCACCATGTTCAGCTGGACTCTCAGATCTTTCCTCTGTCCAGAACTTCTTCAGCTCAGACACATTTGTAGCACGTCTGCTGTGAACCGCTCTCTGGAGGTCCATTCTCCAGCATCTCTGTGGGGTTAAGGTCTGGACCTTGAGTGGATCACTCCAGAAGGCCGTTGTGTGGAGTGGAGTGGATTTATTTTCATGTTTAGTCTCAATTTTCCCAACTTGTACTAAACTTGAGTTGGTGGACTTTATCCTGGAGATTATGTTCATCCATCCATCCATCCATCCATCTTCCTCTTATCCGTGGTCGTGTCATGGGGGCAGCAGTCTAACCAGGGAAGCCCAGACTTCCTTCTCTCCAGCTCATCTGGGGGGGTCCCGAGGTGTTCCCAGGCCACCCAAGAGACATAGTCCCTCCAACGTGTCCTGGGTCTTCCTTGGGGTCTCCTCCCAGTGGGACATGCCTGGAAAACCTCACCAGGGAGGCCTCCAGGAGACATCCTCACCAGATCCTCGAGCCACCTCATGTGGTTCCTCTCGATGTGGAGGAACCATCCATCCATCCATGATGATGGCAAGTGCTACCAAAGCAACCCCAGCTCATGATGCTCCCTCCATCTTGGTCCCTACAGGGTTAACGTGTTGATGCTGATGAACTGTGCCCCGTTTACGGTGTTATTTGGCAAACATCTTCTGGGTTCAGTGTAACCACACTACAAGGTTCCTTCCATGTAGGAGGCGACTCCTGGGAGCTGGTTCCTGCACTTCCAAGCTTGCTTTCACCCCTCTCCATAGTTTATCTGTTTTGTTTACAGGTGTATTTAAGCATAAACAGGTACTTGCCTTTCACATACCTTCTGATGTCTCTCACATCTGTGGCAGCAAGCCAAACTTGCTGTAGAAGGAGGCGGAGTGGACCTAGATGTCAAGTCTTAAGTGTTTTATCAAAACTAAAACATTTAAGGTCTTCAGGACCAGAGTGGACAGGTTGAAGTGGACAGTTTGTCCAACTGTGGAGTGACCGAACATGTCCAGGTGACTCTTGTAGATCAACTCCTCTTGATCGCTTTAGAAATCTTCGTTTGGTCAACACCAGCAGATGCTTCTTATGAAGAGAAACCTGAAAATGTCTGAGTGTCAGTCAGTGGGGCCTAAATCACACCTCCGATCTCGTTTCTGGCTCCAGTTTGGTTTCGCTGAAGTATTTAGTGTATAAATTCCCTTATTTTCCAACACTGTCAGCGTTTAATGGCCACTTTCAGTAATGGGTAAATAAACTGTAATTGTTTGTGAATTCTCAGTTGAAGCTTTTTATGTCTTTTAGGTCTTTTTATGACTTAGATGACGATCAGATCACATTTACAGCAAGTTAAAGCAGAAAAACAATAAATCCCAACAAGTTCACGTGCTTTTTACTGCAAAACTCACCTTCCAGCCAGTGAGCTGGAATTTCCACCCACATGGGATTAATTCCATTTTGATTTACTTTTGCTTGACTTGTTTATTTATTTATTTATTTTTAGGCATTATTCAGTTTGAGTTGTACACAAAATCTGTTTGGATTTAGAAAAAGAAACTCCTTTAAGGTAGGAAATCTTTGACAGCTCTGATTGCGTGTCACTGGCACACCCTCCTTCTCTTGGTTTTTTTTTGTGGATATCGTCTCATGACACCTGAGTCGAACGTTTCAGACTTTACTGAACGGGAACCCTGTGACCTCCGAAGTAAAACAAGTGGATTCCTAACTGGATCTGTGACGGGTTGGGAGGGGGAACGGGTTAGCTAGAGTCGTACCTTCTGGCCCAAAGTCAACCCAACAAACCGCTAATTCCAACCACGTTTTGTTTTTGACACATGCAGCCACTTACGGAAGTGAATCAATGCGGATGATATTTCATAAGACACGATAAAACGCTCCAGTGAGAATGTTGAAACGAGATATTTAACAACATCCAGATTATCTGTAAAGTGCAGCATGAAATATTTAGTCTGAAGGGCACAAACATGAGAGGTTAACTTCAACATGTGCATCGTTTTAGGTTGTATTTGGTTTCTTTTGGCAGAAAAAAAACCCACGAGAAATCAAACCAGGTGAGCAACCCTGGAAACTTTAGTCGGGTAGGAAAACTCTGAGATGAAGCATGCAGATTGAGCATCAGATCTCGACTGGAGATGTGGTATTTATAACCGTGTCTGCACCGCTCTTCCTGCCGAGTCTTCAGGTGTGGTGGAGGGATGGAGAGGTGAGAGGGTGGAGGTATGTCCTGACAGGCCCCGGCGTACTGAGGCACTGACTGTCACATTTGTTACAAGCGCTGGAAAAAATTCCACAACCGGCTGAAAAACCCCCCGAAACCATTTCCAAAATGAGCCGTCTATCTGAGGAGCCGTGGAGTGTGTAAGTTCTCTCACATGTCACCTGTCCCAGTAAATCTCCTGAGTGGGCGAGGATCACACCTCGCTGCTGCCGCTGGAGCCAGAACCCAAAAAGGTTCTGAAGCAAAAACAAGCCCGGACGAACGGTTTGACATCATCTACCTTGTTTATTTCTGAGGTAAAGAACCAAGAACAGTTTTGTTTTGAATGGTCTTCGTATCTGTGATACTAAACATAAAACAACAACAACAACAACAACAACAAAGCAACGTGACAATAACAGGAACAAATTTCATCTTATGGTTTTTTTTTAACATTTGAGACACATGATACTGAAACAGTTTCCTAAGGTTGTAATTAAATGTTTGTAACATAAATTTATGACTCATTTTTAGGGGGTGGAGTCAGACACTCGACCCCGCCCCTTTTCTTATGTGGGTGGAGCTTGGACCTACAGCTTTAAGTTCAATTTAAACTTGGGCCCAAATTATATTCAAAACAGCGAGAAGCATTTTATTCATATAAGAGAGCAGGTGGTACCGAACCCGAGACCCAGCCGGAGCACAAACTGGTAGAAAAATACTCCACCCTGTTACTTTTTGTTGCACTTTTACATTCATAAAAAAGGATCA
>JAOWBL010002944.1:0-12920 GCA_028564865.1 Zenarchopterus dispar | reverse complement strand
ATTTAAACAAATTTCGTTGTATGTACATATAAATTAGCAATATGCTGATCATTTACCATATTTAACAACCAAATAGAAAACAATTTTGGTAGTTTTTTTTTTCTTTTAATAATTCGTGTATGTTAGACATGTTTTGTGACACCTTATTGTTTTAAAGCCTAACATTGAAGAAACATTGAACATTAAATAGAGGCGCCCTGCCGGTAATTTGCTACGCGCCCCGGCGCGTTAATTAGGAGAAATACGGTATTTGTCTGCTGAAGAAAATTCCAACTGATAACCATGTTTGTGTATAGTTAGAGGATGTTACGGTCTCTTCATCACTCCACAAGTCTGATGCATACTCCTACCACTATAAATGGTTTAAATGTTTCCACTGAAAACACTTCACAAAACAAATGTGAAATACTCGAGTAAGCTTCAGGCCTGTGCTGCCATGTTTGACTTTGTGAACTGAAACAAACCAAATTAAGAATGTGACAGTGATATTTCTCAGTGTCACAAAAACCAACTGGAAGTAAGATTACATGTGATTACATTTGATCACCTAACAGTCAAGGTTGGGTCTTCGGTTTCCTCCTTGGCAGCTTTATTAGAAGCGCCTGGACTTGTGTTACTGCTGCACCAAAGCGTCCGCTCAGCCCTGCAGATATTCCTGTTCATAAACTCTTTATTGACAGCTTGAGCTGAGTCTGCAGTGTTATATTGATACCACATATAGACACGCAGGGCAAATAGAAGTTTTAAACTTAAAAAACAATCTTGTTAAGGTATTTCAGTCTCTTCAGACTGAAAGAAAAACTTTACGCTTTTTCTATTTCGTCCATCTAACAGCTGAACCCGTCAAACTCTCTTTATATTCCCCTTGCTGAGTATTTCACAACTTCATGAATGTATTGGGAAGCATCTGCAGTGATGAAAGCTTTGCTGAAAAAGGAAAACCATTGATATACCAGAACATCAATACTCTAACATTTAAGGGTGGTCATGAGCGAAAGAAAGACATCACGAGCGAACCACATGACCTTTTGTAGAAAAGGTGTCTTAAGGTTAGGGAGAGGACATCAGTCATCGGAGATGTGTCCCCCAGGGGATGTGTTTCGATTATGTAACACCAGGTGGAGGCCTCGGAGCAGACCTAGGACCTGCTGGAGAGATTATATCTTGCTCGGCTTGGAAATCCTCAAACATCTCCCTCAGAAGAGCTGGAGGACGAGGCTGGGCAGAGGGCGGTCCCCGGGGTGTCCATCTCTCTTACTGAGGTGATCTTTGTCCTCTTCTCTCTATTTTTTTGTTTTGTTTTTTAGCTTGCTCAGACCAAGTGACATGTAAGCATGTGATGGTTATTAAAAACAGAGGTTAGAGCGGGTTAAAAACGATGAGCCACTGCAGGAAGTCTGGATGCTGTCAAGAGCTGTCTGAGACTGTTGTCTGCCTGTAAAAAAGGTTGTTCCCAGTGTGAGACGACTGCAGCATCTCTGAGATTAGCTGCGAGGAAGAGCTCTCTTTTAACCTTCACTAAACTCTTATTTAATACAAACGCTTACAGAATGAGGACTCTCCCGCTTAATCTGAAAGTAATTAACTAACTCTCATTATGGAAATGTGTTTCGGCCTGCAGAACGCTGCTTCTTTCATTTAGCCGTGCATAACAATCGGCCAAAAAGTCTGCTGAGAGCTGCCTTAACGCATGGTGTATTTAATTTAAAAAAATGGCCAATTTGTTTAAAAAATAATCAGATCTATAAAACCAAATTATGTACAGTCAAATGCAGAGTTTCTGAACACATTTTTCAACCTAGAATTGTGTGAGTTTAATGCAAGGAAGTATTAGGTTTCGTTTTTTTCTGGCTTGTTGCTAAGTGTCATTTCTTATTTGGACTCACTAAAAAAAGCATATTAGCTGCCTAAACAGGCACTGTGCTAATACAGAACTCCATCCTTTGTATACACACATGTGACAGCCAGTGACACAAATCAAAATAAACTGAGTAATGAAGTTTCTGCAGCTATTTGGCTAACAATTCAAAGTGATGAAAAGGTTCACGTGCCATTAAATCAAATTTTTCCTGCAGACATGTCTGAATGTGGACAAATTATGGGCTTGTCAAAGTCGCATTATTAATTTCAAAATACTCCACGCACAGCTGCAGCGACTTGCTCCTCAGACGGGCGCTCGTAAAGGGATTTACATTGTATTGTTGAAAAATGAATACACATCCCTGGTAAAAAAAAATAAAAATAAAAGTCTTGTCGGCAGCCCATCCTGATCTAAAATCTCAGTGGTCTCTTTGACATTAACGCTGCCTTCATAAACATGTAAATTACAATTTCTCAGGGCAATAACACAACCACATACTATCACACACGCTGGGTTTTCAACTTGTCCAAAAAGAAATAAACTGAGACTTTAATAAACTAAAAATACTTAACACAACGTCCAGAAACAGTCCTTAAATCCAGATGTATCCAAACAGTAAACCCGGCAGAATCAAGCAGAAGTCAGTCAGTTAGAAAAAAAAATAATAATAAGAGGCTTTGGCAAGAAAAAAAAATGAAAAAACTAAAATTTAAAGGTTCTGATTCCTCCTCTGATTATGATGTACATTTCCTCTTTAGATCACCGTCCTGATGAATGATAACTCTTGGTGCGGCGTCTGGGACGCAGTGACATCACAGGTCTCCACCTTGGTCTTGAACTCCTGCCCTTTCCACAAAATCTCCTCCATGTTCCTTCAATAATTTAATATCTTGCATCCTAGAGAGAGAAATTTTCATATCTTTTCCAGTCCTTCTTCAAGTAATGTGTTTTTTAAGCATTTAAGTATGTTTTTTTCATTCATTTATTTAAAAAACTATATATCCTCTGCTCATCTCCTAACAGAGTCAGACTTTATTGTTTCTTCTTTGGTGCGAAATTGTGACCAAAGTCATTTCATGACAACATGTTTTGTTTTTATTTATTTCCATACTTTGTAAATTGAAGGAGTGACTAAACAGGACCCAGACTTTTGTAAAGGAGGCTAAATAAATTAATCTGGTCCAGAACCTGAAGCAGTACTGTTTGAAGAAATTTGATGAACATTGGTCATTTTTTGCTTTTAGATTTCTTGTACTATGTTTCCTAATAGTTTTAAGTTACAAAACAAAATCAATGAAAAGAAAGGGAGTCAAATTCAACAGTAACTGATCCATATTAAAATAATCTTTCTCGTGCTTTGACGAGCAAAAGCGAGACGCTGAGACGGGCCTGAACACCAGGAGGGGTGTGATGTGAGATTTCAAACTCTGCTGGACAGGAACTGGCAAATGGACGCTAACAGTAGCTGCTAGATCTGACGTAAAGGAGAAGGCAGTGTGGGCTGAAAGGGGTGGGATTTTAATTTTCTTTTTGAATCAGACCTTCAAAGACATTAAAAATACCAAAGGAAAATAAGACTGAAACCTGTGACCTTTGTTCCTGCTGGGCTTTTTTTTATTGCAGGATGTACGGTTGCTCGAATACTGAAGGTCACCACGTGCATTTTTTTAATCTTCGCCAGAGATCAGGATGAGTCACAGACAAAAATAAAATAACTTTTATATGACAGATGAGAAAACATTGAGTCTTTCTGTAAAAAAAAGGAATGAAGATTATTTTTATCTTTACTATTATATAAACCTCTGGGATCAGAGCGTGCTGCTGATCTTCACTGAAGAAACACAGTTTTGCCTTTTTCACCTTCTCCTCCCTGTCCAGGTTTAGCCACAGCAACTTTTTTTTTTTTCCAAGTTTCTTTCCAATCATGACTGAGAGTGGTGGTTTCACAGCAAGACAATGACATCATCAAGCGCTCCTCTAAACCTGTCACCTAAAGGAGATTGATGTTGTGCAGGAGCTGGACTGATCCGGGGCCAAGTGCTGCTGCAGCCGCCTCGCCACGCTCGTCTCATCGGTATCGGCCCACACGGTTGATCCGGAGCTGGTTCAACATCATCCAAACACATCCCCATGACAAAGCAGCTACTGAGATCAATTAACAGCGATGTCTTTGTCCCTAATTGATCTGCAAACAAAAACCCCCTCCACCGACGTATATGTACAACCCATTCTGCTTTTCTGCTGATAATCTCAGCGTTTTAAAACTGAGAGAAGTGAATCTAAATCTAGTAACGCAGCTGCTTGAGGACTGAGGGTCAGGAAGTTCTTGAAATAATCAAAAGCAACTACAGCCGTGTAAAAAGGATGCACATCCTCTTTCAGTTCTAGTTCTTGTGAAATAAACAGTAATAGAGTCTAATACATCATGTGCTGATATTCACCTGAGGCTTAATACAAGTAATTTTAAGATTTGATAAGGACTAGAGGATTTTTTTAAATTAAGAACTGAAAGAGATGTATATCAGAATAAACCACAAAGGAACCAAAATAAAGTGTGCTTCCTTTTTGTACGTAAGTGTGAGAGCTATATCTGAGACGCTGCAGGTCTCGGTTAGCACGTTATGTGTTAAAGTTCATGACTGTGAAAGCAGAAAAGGGTTTGAAAAGGTTGCCAGGTGAAACTCTCTTCTCTCTAAAGCAGGATGTCTCAGGTTTGTCCAGCTGCTGCTGAACAAACCACAAGACCTCTGGAGCGACGTAGAGACGGCTGGACATGAGGCACCGAAACATATTTTACAAGCGCTAAACCAAACAAACTGTCTTACTAACTGCCAGACACGACAGTGGAGGGGCGATGATCCGGGCTTGTCGTTCACCCACAAGACCCGGGCGCCCGACCGGGTCAACCACGAGCTTCTCTGTAAACCGGAGTTTTCTAGAGGTAAACGTGAGGCCGTCTGTCTGACAGGCTAAGCTTGGCGTGATTGGATCGGGGCAATGAGCCCAAGACCACCAGCAAATCTACAACAGAACAGGTAAAAAACAAAAAACATGAAGGTGTTGCAAAAGCTTGGAAACTTCCATGAACTACTGCGGCTATGCTTATTCCTACGATGATAAAGTTAATAAATCCCGGGTTGTGCTTTAGTTTTTTTCCACGTACTGATCCTGCATTTATTATATTTTCATGAATGAAACCTTAACATTTAAATAGTGCTTCTGTTTTTTTCATATTACTACTTTTACTGAAGTAAAAGTGCATATTCTTCAAACTTATAAAAAAGATATATTTATAAATATTTTAAAAAAAAATACAGAATCACAACTACTGAGTCAGCCATGTGGCTCCCATCTGGATAAAAAATGGGATTGGACTTGAAATGAGCAAATGGCATGGGTCTCAAAATGAAAAACCTCTGTGGGCCTAGTATGAATCCAGGTGGAGCCCCTCAGAGGCCATACCAGCAAACAAACCCATGGGCTGCCCAATTTGTAGTTTACTTTTAGCTCCAGTCAGGCCCATGCGTAAAATGTTGAACAACGCAGGAAGCTGAAGCTTTGAAGACTCAAATATTGTTGTTTTTTTTACTATTTGACTTAACTGACATAATTTAGCTCAGTTTAAACATCACTGCATGCAAATGTTGCAGTAAAACTTTTTCCACCAGCTTCTACCTGTTGATTTATTCACTTGTAAAGGTAGAGCTCTGATATCGACACCAGCATCAGAAATACTCATAAATGCTGCTGAAAATAAGGGTATCGGTGAGTGTCAGTCATCTGATATTAACTTTTATTAAACTGGTTTTTTGTGGCTCTAAAAGCCAGCACAGAAAGTTACACAATACCAGCTTTTAACTTCCTGCTTGGAGTCTCCAGGTGGGTAAGTTGCTATCCATCAGTAGCTTTTAGGTTGGCAATGCGGCGTTATTTTAGGCCACCAGGAAAACTGCGACATGCTCGCTGTAAAGCTGCAGCATTCAGAGGTGGGACGAAGAGATCGTGTCAAAAAAAAGCAGGAGTTCATCGGGTCAAAGGGGAAGATGAGATGAACTGCAGAAGCAGAACTCTGAAGCTAAAGGTTCAGAAATAAGAGAAATTCATTAAAGAAAACCAGAGACGGAACAAAAATGGAGAATTCATCTTCCTTGACGGTGAGTCCCCATTAGTTGTTGAAAATGTTGGCGTCAGCGACACAGTTACGGAGGTTGAAAATACATCTCAGGACCCGCTCTCTCCAGACAATATCAGACCGATTGATCATATTTCTCGTCTAAAAAGAAGAGCAGACAATCAGCTTCACCACAGACATCCGGACCCTCCATGTGTCCGCCAATATCCAAAGCCCGGGTATCAGAGAGAACAAAAATGGTATCAGAACATAATTTAACCAGAGAAGGTTATCGCTGTTGTCAAAAGTTGAAGTTTGCAGCCTCTGGACCTGTGACCCATCAGTAACCTGCTCTGCTGCTCTGTTTCTGTGGATGCCAAAGTATTTAAGTGGGACAGTAAAACTGGATCATGTACTCTCACGCTCTCCAGCTTACTGATCAAAATCCATCTAGTTAAAGCAAATGCAACGTGGCCTTAACTTTTCTCATAGACGTCGCCTCGACAAATCGGTTGTCAATATCCTAACTAACTAACTAACCTGTGAGTGAAATAACAGCTGATGACGGATAAAAACAGACATCTGCAGCGTTAGTGTCCTGATCCACGGTTGCCTGAGATGGCTTTTTCCCCCCCTCCTGTCACGTGCCCCTTTCTTTGAGAAAGCGTGGGGATGTAGATGAGAGGAGGGGAAGCTAAAAATAGCATCTCTTCATTTTTTTTCTTCTCCCCCCCCTATACTGAAAACCAAGCGAGGAGAGCAGCAGGCATGATGTGGAGGATGTTTGTAGTGCTGCAGTCTGCAGCACAAAACCTCACCTCTTTTTGTTAATTATTTTAGACCACAAACATTAGGCTTTTATGTGAAAGATTTATTCAGGTTTCTCCATCCCTTGTCTGTTTTACTGTTCACTCACAGTTCAAGCAGTTCAAGGCTTTTTTTTTTTTTTGCTTTTTTTTTTCTTTCTGCTTGGGACTCTTCTTAAAGGGTCATTTTAGGTGTTTTAAAATAAAAGCCACTGTGCTTATGTTATACAAGAACCTCATAGTCTCCATCCAACGTCACTTCCTTAACTCTTTTAACTAAAATCGAAAGTAACCTGTGTACCTGCAGTCAGACAGGTATCCACCAGGAATTCTTCCCACTGAAAACACGATTGGTATCTCAAAACCAGATTTAAAAAAAAAAAAATCCCTTTTTGCTAGGGCATCGGTCTGGTGCTGTGGGGTTTGTCCCACTGAACATCGTGGATGGATGTGGAGGTTTTTTTTGTTTTTCCTTCAGATGCGTCATTCATGCCTGCAGGTCAAACAGCCAGTGATTTCACCGTCAGCAGAGGACGCGCAGATGTGGCCTGAAAACTGTTTAGTTCATGTTCAGACTCTTCAATAAAACGATGCGAATTTGAAGAAATTAAACCCCCTGTCACACAGATTACTCTTTATTTTCTTGTGATATCTCACTTTCATAGTGACCTACTGTAAACAGCTCATGGAAAAGGCTGACTCAACAATTAGATTATCTGCACACAAAAATATCCCTACACACACACACACACACACACACATATTGTATGTATATGTATGTGCAGTAAATATAAATATAAATGACTATCACACAATTAAGACCATCCTTTTGACTGTGATATGATATGAATAACATGATAGCATCTGACTGAATCCTTTCTTATTTTTCTCTCACCACAGGAGCGCCCCATATGGCTCAATGCACGTTTCATGAATTAGACACCCGTGAAACGCCTTTTTCTGCAGGACAGGACAGGCCCACAGTCACACCAAAGACCCACTCAAGCAGCAGCAGCAGCAGCCACAGCCTTCATCCATCCACAGATAACACGTATCTGCATGCATTTTACAGGGCTGCATCCTACGTCCCTTTTATGGGTTTCACAATGGAAACAGCTGTTAGGGTAAGCATCTTATGGCAGGGGCTCCATCTAGACGCCTTTGCTCAATAATAAACGTCATATAGCGCTTTTCACAAAAGATCCGGTTTATTTTCAGGATTGCCTATGATTTCATACCTTTGTTGCTCCAGTAATGATAAAAAGCTTACCTTTGCAGATTTCTATCCGGCTGCTGTCCACCGTGTTCAGCACCCGCAGAAACGCCACCACCGTCAAGACAGACACGTTGCGCAATATAACCTTGGGCATGTCATTTCAAAATAAAAGCCTTCCAAACCATGAGGTCAACGCACGGAATTTATTTAATTATTGTTGAAATTAGAATAACAACATATCCTCCCATGAGTGCAATCCTTGTATTATTTATGATTCTCTTACCATTAATGTTCATTTTCAATTCACATGAATTAGTGGGGGATTAGTAAGTGTCTTGTAAAGCTGTAAGTATGAAGCCTCAGATTTCTTGTCCAGTATGTTGTAAAATGGTGTTCTGACTGTTTTAATCATGTCAACAAAATCGACAAAACACCATGGACAATTTATTTCAGGTAAATTTAAGAAAAAAGCAGTCTGGGAAACACTTCTTTCTTTTCTTTGTTTTCTTTTATACTAATGCACTGGAAACTAATCTGATAATGAACTAAAAGTTGATTTATTTTGACCGGTATAATTTTCTGAAGTATTATAAAAAACATTTTATAACAGCAGGGTAAAATATCTTCTCAGTTACTCCCTACCTATTGACTTGAACTTGGCATCTCCACTGCGAGTGGATTAATGTCCTGCCCAAAAAAACACTTTGGCAAATGACAAAGCTGGAGATTGATCAGTTGACCTTCGATCAATCTGACGACCTTTGACTTTTTTTTCTGATGACCCTCTTCTTGGAGGGCAACCAACTCCGGTCTCATTTAGATAGAAATCTATAGATATCTCACTAAATGGTGCTGACCAACTTCTCCCACTATCCTTTGGGCCACTGCACACTATTACAAAAAGTTTGGAAAACCAGCAATTTAAATATTCATTTTTTTTTCTACGAAGTATATAAAGTAATCAAAAGAAAAAAAAACTGCTAATCTTCTAATATGAGGAGCTACAATCGTAAAAATGTATGTATTTTTCAAGGAATAATAAGAATCGACAGTTATTACAGTAGTTTCTAAACATTGTGTGTGTGTGTGTGATTGCATAAGTTGTGTTAAGACCATTATTCTAGTTTTATCCCATGGAGCAGTATGACATATATGGATTCCCAATACTTAAATCAAGTTTCTGTATTGTATTCATTGTTTACTTTTTCATTACTGTATCTTTTAATTTTGTTATATTATCTTATAATAAATATCTGTTTTAACATAGAAAAATATTACTATTTACAAAAATAGAGTATTAATAGGAATTAAATAATTTAGTAAAACCCCACTAGTCCATGCCAGAACTGTATTGTACCATACATACACTTGAGTCACATTCAAATAATTTAATTTAATCTAGCTATTTCTTTAGGAACTTCATTCACTCAGGAATCATAAAATCAAAACGATGGAAAAGCCAAAGTAATATATAAAATTGGTGAAATTCACCTTTAAATGGCAGTTACCGTCGTTCCACACGTTTTCTGGTTTTATTTTGAAAACAAATAACATTTCCGGTTGCTTTGTCACATCGCTATCTTTACAATGCGTTGTCAAGGAAATTACAGGTGGGCGGGACCGTAGGAGGGTTACGTGTGGAAGATTGACGGCCTGTCTAGCGAATCAGGAGCCGCAACAAAACTCTTGAATCATTCCACCTCAAATACTGAATCGGTCGTTTATTATTGATGAGCCCTGCCGGAGAGCCTGAATTATTGATCGGGTCAGCAACCACTGCTGTCACTTCCACAACTGCTTACACTGCTTTTATGATGGCTATATCTGTACAACTCGATTACAGCACAAGCTAAATCAGTCTTGAACATCACTGCAAAGTTAACTTTGTAGCGTGAAGCTGCAACAACACTGGACATAAGACCTTTATTTATGTTTTATGTGAACATTGCAGCTATGGTGCATAAACAACGTAAACTATGTCCTGCAAGAATATAGTCTGAACATTGTTATTGATATTTAAGGTGTACTCAGTATCAGTACTTTCCACCAACTGACTGCTTCAGTAGTTTATTGTGGAAATTAAAGTTTGTTTGTTTGTTTGTTTGTTTTTACATCCTTTTCAACATTTAAAAGCTATAAGATAATTTTGCAACTGTAACAGCTTTGAAACCAAACTTTATTTTTAATTTTGTGACAGTTCAGCTTTCTTTGTTTGCGATGAAATCATTTGAGATTATACTACTGTTGTCTAATATTCTGTTACGATAGTTCATTCTAGAAATGCTAGTTCGTCCATAAAAATACATAAATGGACACATGTTTATAATATCCGCCACAAAAATGAATCCGTTTTTATTTAAGTTTGTCCCTTGAGAAACATGACTAACTGGCAGCAAAAATACTTTAAGATTTATTAATATGAAGGGGTTCACTGATCCAGTAGTTAATGAATTGCACCAAAAACCACTGACAGAAACAAAATAAATGAAATAATGAGACATTGTCCTAATGAGATGATGGATGTCCTCTCCTGAGGTATCTTCTCCCAGATCTTGGACCAGGGCATCACTGAGGGCCAGGACAGTCTGAGGTGCAACCTCATTTCCATTTGAGGTCAATGGTGGTGGACAGTGGACACAGGGCCCACTCAAGGACACCAGGCCACCCTTAGGCCACCCCCATGTAATCTCTGGTTCCATCTGTTTGGTCAGATGTTCACACCAGTGGCCTGCTGGAAGTCATTTTGTAGGACTCTGGCAGCGCTCATCCTGTTCCTCCTTCCACAAAGGAGCAGATACCAGTCCTGCTGATGGGTTAAAGGCCTCCAAGAGCCCTGTCCAGCTCTCCTAGAGTTACCGCCTGTCTCCATGCTGGGAGACGCAGCAGACCTTCTGGCAATGGTACGTATTGAACCTCGAGGAGTTGGACCGCCTGTGCAACCTCTGTGGGGTCCAGAGATCTTCTCATGCTACCACCAGTGACACTGACTCGAGCCAAATGCAAAACTAGAGACAAAACAGTTAGAAAAAAAAAATAGGGAAGTAAAAAATGCCAGTGGGCCTCCACCTATAAAACACTTCCTGTCAAAAGGGGCTTCTCACTGACGCCCCTCTAGTGCACCTGTTGTTGGTTTCATCAACTCTGAAGCAGCTTAAAAACTCATTTATGACCCTCTAATAGTTTACTGACCAGATTAATGTCAAAGAGGTTTAACTGACTTTAAACTAGACTCAGATTACAAAACTGTTACTATAATTGTGGTTTGTTTGTTGTTGTTTTTTTTGGGTTTTTTTAGCTAAAAAAGGAAGAAAATAGTTCAATTCAAAGAGTGAGATTTGCCTCTCATCAACACAATACAGTCGATTACATATATAATACTATGTCTCTTATTTCATGTATAGAGTTATATGATTTAAAAAATATTTATATGCTATGACATTGTCAAATCTAGTTTATATGTGACTCCTGAGTTTCAGACTTGTTAACTGTACCTTTGATGCTGCTGTAGATGCTTCAAGGTGAGGATTTACTGTCACGGGTCCGACAAAACGAAGCTTGTTTTTATTATACACGGTAATATGAACAGTGATGTGAACACTTACAGATTGATAAGAAAGTTATCTTCACATGTACCATTAGCTTTTGACCTCGTAACATTTTATTTGATGACAGAAGAGGACAGACAACTACCTTTTTTTTTTTTTACCTGGAAGTGTATGTGTCACTGGTGCAGATTTACAAGGGTTAGAGAGGTGAGTCCATCCTTGTTAACCTCCTGTCCGTCCCCAGAGCAGAGTGCTGTGTCAAAGAGGTTGTAGATGACAATCATTTAGCCTTAGTTTTTATCTGCACGCACCTGAAGAAACCACAGAGATCTTACTGTAGGATCCACTTCTGAAATCCACTGAAATCCAACATATAGAAAGTGACATCTTTAAGGATTTTTTTTCCATAGCTGTGCAGTATGAATCAAATCTGTAAATCCCGACAAATTTAAGAACCCAGTGTTATCTACAGAGAACCAGTAGTACATCCTTTGTTGATGACATTTAGGACACACAGATGACATGGTAAGATTTTATCATCTTTGCTGTGTAGAAATGAATCCATGACACGATCCGTGCTGCTGAAAACATTTGCATTTTTGCATTTTCATTTCTTGATCCTGTGAATGTCAGTTTCATCTGGGTTAAATTTTTATTGTAACATAGAAAATACTGAAACCTGAAACTGGAGATGCTCAGCTGCATTAAATGCACCATGCTGAGCTACTGTAAGGCCTTTTGTAGTTATTGGAAATAATGTGTCTAATGTGTTATTCCTGTGGTGTTTTTTTCTTAAATACAACCACTAAACTGATCAATACTGTAAATAATATTGTACACATTCAAAAACTGTGTGTTATGCTTTCTGACTGCTCTCTTTTTTCAGCTATACCGAGGATTTAAAAAAAATAAAAAATTCAGAGTGTACTCCGACTTTCACCTGAAGACAGCTGGGATCCAGCAGAACCCTGTGACCCCATGGGTATAGATGTTTGATGAACAGATGGACAGATCAATGGATAGATTATACTAACATGATCACATTTTTCTAAACAATATTTATTCTGATGTTTTCATTTTTTTCATCTTGGATGCAGGAATTTATTCATCTTTAAAACAGACTATTTAACCATGATGGCAGTTTTTGGCAAAGTTTCTAGTACTTTCTGCAGATTTCAATCTTATTGTGATATTTCAAATACCTAAATTAAAACATCATTTTAAATTTGCTTTTACGATAATTACAGAGGACACAAAATATCTATTAATGTGATTGTTGAGGTCCCATTTACATTTAAGGATGTATCCATCCATCCATTTTCTAAACCCGTTGTTCCATTTCTGGGTCACGGGGGTCTGCTGGAGCCTATCCCAGCCTGTC
>JAOWBL010002943.1:0-12921 GCA_028564865.1 Zenarchopterus dispar | reverse complement strand
GAAGGTCCTGGCCCGATGAAGTCAACAGAACCACATCATCTGCAAAAAGCAGAGACCCGATTCTGAGGTCACCAAACCAGACCTCCTCCACCCCCCGGCTGCGCCTAGAGATTCTGTCCATAAAAGTAATGAGCAGAATCGGTGACAAAGGGCAGCCCTGGCGGAGTCCAACCCCACTGGAAACGAATCCGACGTACAACTGACAATGTGGACCAAACTCTGACACAGAGCGTACAAGGACCTCTGGCACCGCGTACTCCTGGAGTATGGGGACACCCACAGGAGTCCCAGAGGGACACGCTCGAAAGCCTTCTCCAAGTCCACAAAACACCTGTAGATTGGTTGGGCAAACTCCCATGATCCTCCAGGACCCTACTGAGGGTGTAGAGCTGGTCCACAGTTCTACAGCCAAGACAAAAATCACACTGCTCCTCCTGGATCCGAGATTCGACTATCTGGCGGACCCTCCTCTCCAGTACCACTGAATAGCTGTCCAGAAGTCCTTCTCCATGGCCTCTCTGAACTCCTCCCATGCCTGGGTTTTTTCCTTGGCCACAACCGAAGCCGCGTGCCGCTTGGCCTGTTGGTACCTATCTGCTGCCTCAGGAGTCCCACAGGTCAAGAATGCCCTATAGGACTCCTTCTTCAGCTTGACGGCATCCCCAACAGCTGGTGTCCACCAGCGTGTTTGTGGATTACCGCCACGACAGGCACCGATGATCTTACAGCCACAGCTCCGGTCGGCTGCCTCAACAACAGACGAACATGGTCCATTCGGACTCGATCTCCCCGCCTCTTCCAGGACGTGACTGAAGCTCTGTCGGAGGTGGGAGTTGAAGCTCTCTGTGACAGGGGGCTCCACCAGTCGTTCCCAGCAGATTCTCACTATACGTTTGGGTCTGTCCGGTCTGACCAGCATCCTCCCCCACCATCAGAACCAACTCACCACCAGGTGGTGATCAGTTGACAGCTCCGCTCCTCTCTTCACCCAAGTGTCCAAGACATCTATTGTCTAATATCGTTTTACATGAAAATTTAAAAACCAAAAGGAGAATACGGCCTCAAACAGCAGCTTTAATGATTTCTTCATGATGGCACTCCATCTGCATCAAAGACATTTGGATCAACTCCGACTTCCACGAATAAACTTTTGCCTGAATAAAATGACGGATATGTGTCCTTTGTAAAAGGACACAAAGATGAGAACAAGTCACTTTACAGCCATATTTTACAGCAGGTGACTTGAGGATGAGGCAGGAACTCGACTCAACCTTCCATTAAGGTTGTGCAGCTTTAAAAAACTATGTTGTGCATCTTTAAGTGTGATGTCTCACAAACGCAAGCAAAATACCAGAATGATCAAGTCTATCGACGATCACATAAAAGCTCTGTGCAGTAAAAAGAATTTGAGGCTGAACTACTGAAACCTGTGTTGGAGTTTAGTTCATTCTAACTGAATCTATTCATTCAAAATCATTTCAGGTGTTTCTGTGGATAAATGAGGACTTCTGGACCTGCAGGCCAGCTCTGCTGTGGATAAAGTGGATAAACACTGCTGTGCCATAATTATACATAGATTTGTTACTTCATATACTTTTACCTGATGAGGTACATAGAAATCCTCCATGCAGTTTCCATGGATACAAGATGTAACTACGGAGACCAATTTTTTTTTTTTGTACCAGACTGTAAATGTTTTTCTGCTGTAAAGTTGAACATTTTAACATGAAAATTGATGGAGGTTTACTCACTGTTGGATCCAGACCCTAGCGGTCATCAGAGGGACTCCAGTTCTGGATCCAGACCCTAATGGTCATCAGAGGAACTGCAGGTCCGGATCTAGACCACAGGTGTCGAACTCTGGTCCTTGAGGACCGGTGTCCAACAGGTTTTAGATGTTTCCTTGCACCAGCACACGTGATTCTAATTAATAGTTCTTAAGAGGTTGTCATCAACTTCTGAGCAGTTCTGTCAAGGACACAATCATTTATGTTAACGTGTGAAGAAGCAGGGAAACATCTAAAACATGCAGGACACCAGCCCTCGAGGCCTGGAGGTGACACCCCTGATCTAGACTCTAGTGGTCAGTAGAGGAACTGCATGTCTGGATCCGGACCCTAGTGGTCGGCGGAGGAAGGCAGAACTATTTAACTGATTCGGGTCTGTGATGTCACAGACTGCTGCAGACATATGTAAACGACCCAAAACAGCAGGCAGTCACTTCAGTACCCCTAATATTTGCATTTAAGAACAAAAAGTATTTCCCTGCATCCAGCCTGTACTAACTGAAATAACACAAATGTGTTAATTGGACCAGTCGCTGCGGTCTGAGGGCTGACTAATCCACCAATCAAAGTTTTCTGTGAAGAAGCCAAAACCATGGCAGGAACAGGAGGCTGGTGTGCTTTCAGCTCCCCAGTTAAACGGCAGGAGATTTCCCCATTTATCTGCTTGGAGATCAGTTCAAATGGTGGAGTCTCTGCTGGAGGGCCAACTGAACTTTTTAAATAGATTTATCATTTGGTTGTTTAAAAAAAAAAACAAAACACCTGTTTGAAGTGGTGTATGTTTAAAATGAAGTTGTTATGGCACTCTAACCAGAGACAGTTGCTGTTGCACATCTAAGTGTGATGCCTCATAAACAAGCAAAGCCAGACCAGAAATATCAGGTCTATCAATGACTGCATAATGAAACAAGGATTTCACACTGAATTATAGATCGGAAGGACAGATATTTGCTGAGAATGAGGTCCATATGCAAAGCTTTCTATCAACCATCAGTAAAAACCAGGAGATGTTTTTTTACTGCCGGGGTGGAAGAAAAGAGCAAAACCAAGAGAGACAAGCGAGTCCCATTCACAGGACAGACTTTATTTTCACTTTCATCTCAAAGAAACACTGAAGAAAAGCAGAGACAACGGATGAAACCAAACAGTCTGACTGTTGTTGGGGGGAGGGGGGATAATCTGGCTTTTCAGACACGCTGGGTATTAAATTTAGCAGAAGTGCAATGTTTATACGGTTGGGCTCATTTTCCTGTTAATATCATGTGATTATTTATTCATAGACACTCGGAGCAGTTATGCATGTTTGCTTACAGATGAGGAACTGCTGTTATGTAACCAGGAAGGCAAGGATGTTTGAACTAGAAAGGACATTTGTGTGAGAGGTTTGACCAGAAAACTAGTCTCTCAAAGAAACTCACGTCCTGACTCTTGAGACTGGAACGCTGATTTCATCTTCAGCACTGGATCCATCCGAGTTCAGACAAGCTATGAGGGAGCAGCTCAGTGAGGTGATGGATGTCAAACAGGCTGCTGTTTTTTAGAGGTTCATTGGGAATCTCAGCAAAGGCACCTAGTGTTAAATAAGTTAAATTTGCATTCAGGTTGGGGGTGGGGTCAGAATTCACTGCAAACAGATGCTCATGAGATCCTTCACAGCTTTCAACAGTGACACAGGTCTCCTAAACTGAAGCACCAAATTATTTGTTCATACAAGACCTCCAGGGAAGTCAACCACAGAAAATATTTGAAAAAGACCTCCCCTTTTTGAACAGAACTTGGTGGTTCTATGTATCATGGGTTAGAGCGTTACAGGGTGTCCCCAGCTCTTCTTCTACAATCTTCTACCAGCTGTTGGAGAGTTGTGCAGTACAGTTTTCAAAATGTTGAACAGTTGCTAGCAGGCTGGAAATCTCCAGTTTGCTGTGCTGCCACAAACAATGACACATCTATCCCACTAGCTTCAACTCTCTTAGTAAGAAAAAGAAGGTAAGAAGCAGGACGGAAAGAGGGATGTGTTACAGGAGAGGCTCAGATCCAAGGAAGAGTTTGGTAAATTCAGGTTCATGTGGGACTTTGGTCTGTCAGCCAAAGTATTGGCAAATGGAAACAATGAAACTGTACTTCTTCTTAAATCTTTGTTTTAATTCATTTCTAGATTCTCCTTCTTTGAGCAAAATGTTCAATTCATGACATAAACAGGACTTCTGTAGGAACCTGAGTGATCTTCTTCACGCTCCTGACAAAGTGCCCAGTGTTAAAAAAGATTTTAGTCTAATGAATCTAGGCTGCCAGAAATGACAGGCTGTACTGAATCCTGCTGGAAATAAACCTCTCCAAAGAAATGTAGCAATGATGCCAGCATGAGAGAGATGACAGATGAACCCCAGGAAGCAGAACTGGTGTGAGAGTGTTTATTCTAGTTCAATACAGGACAGAAAAATACTTTCACAGTAATGTCTGCCTTCATCAAAGTCTACACCATCATGTGATCTATGCGATGCTATGGGTTCATCTACAAATGAGTGAGCAGCAGGAGAATCGATTATACTAAGTAAAATTTACCAAACATATAATTATTCATTTATAGTACTACAACCTGTTTACTGGCGAATCTACCCTCAGTTCCTTCACCTATGGAACTGTGGGTAGTGACTGAAAGAACCAAATAGAGGATTCAAGCAGCTGAAACGAGTTTTCTCTGCAGGGTAGTTGGACTTGCATCCAAAGGTGAGAGCTGAGGTGGTTCACCTCCTGGACAGCTCCCAGATGTTCAGATTTAGAGGTGCTGATTCTCATCCCAACTGCTTCACATTTGGCTGCGAAGTGAGTGCTGAAGGTCCTGGTCCAATGAAGCCAACAGAACCACATCATCTACAAAACAGCCAAGACACGACTCTGAGGTCACCAAGCGGACCCCCCGCCCCTCGGCTGCACCAAGAAATTCTGTCCATAAAAGTAATGAATCTTTGTTCATGTTCATGATGTTCAGGTGTGCTCATTAATAATTAAAAAGATTGAAGGGTTTCTGCGTGCTGATTGGTTGGTTTACAACAAAACTATGTGTCTGAGATAAAAATTGTAAACAATTCTCTGATGTCACTTGACAAAGCTATCAGTGACCATCTATGAAGGCATCCGGTGTTGAGCCTGACCATGGCCCTCCTCCTCTACCTGAACGTGGTCAAGACTACTTGAAAACTGTTACTATGTAATCTTTCTAGCATCCTAACAACAGCTATAATGAACATTGTGCTAAAGAAGGCTAGATTAGTGTACTGAGCTCCTTACTAACCTCCACAACAAGAGCATCACACATCTCCAACTCAGAAGAATCCTGACAAACACCTGGAACAGGGAGCACATCAGTCCAACACTGAGATCTTTCCTCTGGCTTCAGCTGAATATGTTGAAGAATGTTCTGATGGTCTAGAACAATCTCTGAATGATGTCATAAATGTCCACTGAACATGAACCTGGAAAGTGTATCAGACCTGCAGGAACTGGTCAGCTGCTGGTACCAGAGTCCAAACCAAACTCGTGATGTTGACCTCTGCTGCAATCAACTCCTCATGGAGCTGAGGTTGATCCAAATGTAAAAACCTTAAAAAAAAAAAAAAAAAAAAAAAAAAAAAAAAAAAGACAAAAAGCCCAAATTCAAACCTGCTTAATCACTTTTAGAAACTTTAATTAAACATACATGCAGCCTTTTGTTGTTATACATTTAAAATGTTTTTTGTATTTTATTGATTTCTGATATTTTTGTCTGGATTCTTTTGCTGTTTTTAATCATTCAGTTGCTTTTATTTGTCTAGTTTTTTCTTCTGTGTTCTACAAACACACACAATCACATTTATTTATCCACTGTGGAACACTGAAGTCCCACTATGAGCATCCCACAAGGCCAAGCCTATTCTGAGTTTCACACTTTGCCGTCTGACAACCTGAAAACTTTACAAACCCCTCGCCTCCGTTCTGACGATGCTGTAGTAACCTGCTCATCCAAGCTGACAAGTTTCACACTTTCATTTTCACATGGAAATAAATGCACTCCAGAGAAACATGAAGGAGAGGTCGCGTGAATACGTGTGCACCAGGAAATTAAAAGTGAGGAGAACTGATAACAACATGTGTCAGCACTGCAAATGGCAAAAACGGCTTAAAAAGTCATGGCACAAAAAGGGTTGATCTAATTAATTCAGTTGGCAACAAAAACGGCTTTTTCTTAAATAATCTTTAGATGTGTCTCTGTGGATCTAAACTGCAGCATCTGACATTCAAATCCAGCTTCTTCCAACACAAATACTCAACTTCAAACTGTCTCAATCAGACTTCGCAGGTTTTGTTCTCTGAACTGAAAAACAAGTGTACAGCAAGAAGAAGAAGCTCAGAGAGAGTGACATGGGAAATATGTTGAGTGATAATTACAGGTTTCATCTTCAGAGCTAATAAAATCAAATATGTAAGAACAAAAGAACACGTTTACAGTGATAACCATGGGACCTCATGCAAACAGCCTTGTGGTTGAATAAATAGATGATGGATGGATGGCTGAACTCGGTCTTCATTTATTCTCCTCTGATAATCTTTAGACTTAATTTTACACTTCTGTTGGAATCTCCCGTGTTTCATTTATTTAGATACCAGATTTAGACGCCTTGCATGTCATTTTAGAGCAGATTATACATTTTCATTTAGACATTAGCTATGTTGAGTGGGTGGGGAGTGGGTCAGGAGAAACTGATTTGAATGAAACTGAAACTTCAGGTGGCATTATTGACAAAACTAAAAGGAAGGTCTGCAGCTTAAATATACTGATTTCTAAATTTTGCATTAGTGTTTCACAAAGTTAATGAATTGTGCATCATGACTGTTGTCAACTGTAGTAAAGAATTAAACAGAAGTGATTTGGTCTTCTGACTGCCCCCATCTCCCTGGCAACAGCAGCCAAGGCTCCAGGGTATTATATTTAGACTTGTCCGGACTTACAAGGTTGAAGACAAATGAGGAGAATAAATGAATTCTGTGAAACATTAAAATAAAACAAAAAACAAACAAACAAACAAAACAGAAACTGGTGGGAAAATACTCTCAATTACCCACACTGACTTACGAGATGAAGTATTGCTTACTTTTCTAAACCAGAGTTCTAAATTGATTTTAGATGTCATTGTAGGTGTTAATTCCTCTGCCCTCTGGTAGGACAGAGAAAAAAAAAAGAACATAGGCTCATAAACAAGCAGAACACTAGTTAGCAGTCTAAATTTAATGTTGCAGAGGTGGTGTTTGGGTGCAAGGATGCTTGAAAAGAACAGTGATGAGAGCTGCAGACAGAGAGGGAAGACGCTGCAGGAGCAAATCCTCGCTGATGGCCAGAACAAAACGGAGACATTCACATCACCACAGTATCTTAGCAACAGATGTGAGCCTGTTTTGAGCCAAATAAAAGGAAGCAGTAGAGTGAAGGATGAAGACTGAGAATAAAAACACTAAAGCCAGAGCCTGGAGGACTGAAGGTCCCAGAGAGTCCAGTCTGGATCAGAGAACAGCCAGGACTTCTTATAGAAATGTTTAACTGTCTGCAACAGCCGACTGGGCAGCAGGATAGTGAGATCCTTCAAACCTGCTGGAATGGGCCACAGGAGCTGGTCTGGTGGACAGTCTGGACTTCAGACTTTCCCTCTCCCCCCATTCAGATCCTCTTAGGCCTGGGACATACTTGCAGTTATCGATGTGTATGTGTACGCATCAATACTGCCACACAGTTGAGTGTGTCCCCCCCAAAAATGTGAGGCGTACGTGACCTGCAATATACCACTGACCACAGGTGGCGCTAGTAAACAAGCAATCAGCAGATCTGTAATCTGCAGCACTGTAGAACTGATCAGGGTGATCAATACGATGCAACAAGTCGTAAAATTTGACAATCTATTCAGCTTATATACAGAGAAATATCACGCTCGAGGTGCACATTTAAATTTAGTGTCGTTTTTCACGCAATTTCCCACATCAGTGAAACCACAGAAACAGTCAACGACCCTGACACTTAACATCCTAATAACCCTCTTTGATGCACCGCTGTTTTCTCTCCCACAACCACAACAAAACCAGTTCCACTCAGGAACAGAAACCAGCTCCCGAAGTCCGATGAACATTTACATGTTTATTCAGAGAAAGATCACTCTGGAGGGGTTTTTTGTACATACATATGATATACATTGTTTGAATATTTTACTTTAAAAATTTCTCTCTGTGGCATCCTTCAGTGTGATTAAAAAAAGTGTTGGAATTGGAGCTAGGCCGAAGGTGAGCTCTACTCCATCTCAGAGTGCCTGGGCAGTGGTTGGTGCCCGTGGTCGGGGACAGCGGAAGTCCCCTCCGACTCCACATCATAACATAAAACTAGAGAATAAGTTCAACATCCTCGGTCTGCGGGATTTCCCTCCCCTCCCCAGAGCGGGTGAATCCCGGCCTCCTCCCTTATCTCCACCATCACCCTCAGACAACCTCCAGCACAACCACCACAAGGACACGGAGGCCGTGTCAGGAGGTGCAGCGCCACGCTGGAGTTCACGCCGGCACCTGGACGAAGAGGTGCAGCTGTGGATCCACTCTCTGCCCACTGCTCATCCTCACCGCAGCTGTTGATGTCCACGGAGGAGTGTCTGGGCCCTCTGGACCAGAGACACGCAGGGAAACTATCACCTCCATCATCTCCACCTCTGTTTGGCCCAAATACAGTTCTAGCTCTAGTCCGTCATTAGAAATGTGCACTTTTTAAAAACTCTGTCACCAACTGCTTTCCAGGTGCCACAGTCCCGACTGCTGTGCTCATTTCCATCCATGATCAAGAGAGTGATTTTACATGTGGGTTTTAATGACACCTCTCGTGGACAATCTGAACTGACCAAAAAGGATTTTAAAGAACTTTTTAACTTTTTGAATGTCTGTGGTTTGTCCATTTTTATCTCTGGACTCCTCCCGTCACTGAACCGTGGAGTGGGGCGTTTCAGCAGGCTCCTCAGCCTCAACACCTGGCTCCAGTCTACATGGTGAACATGTTTGGTTTTATAGACAGTTTTAACCTGTTCTCTAACCAGTCTTTTTTTTTTTTTACAGGGCTGATGTTCACCTGAATAAATTGGGCAGCCGTGTTTTAACTGCCAACATTCATTATGGTGTCCAGACCTTCAAGACCACCTACAAGGCTGCTGGTGTTCAGCCAAAGAAGCGGAGCAGTCCTGTTCCAGCTCCCAAACTCCACCAGGCCGCCCCAACAATCCAACACACCTGTAGCTGACTATCTTCTTCCTCTTCCACAGTTCCACCAACCACCATGACTACCACTGGCTCCCCCTACTGTCCACCTCCAGCATCTGTCTCTGAAACTACTCGCCATCGGAACCCGTATCACAGACAGACCCTCGCAGGCCAGAACCCGTATCACAGACAGACCCTCACAGACCAGAACCCGCATCATAGACAGACCCTTGCAGGCCAGAACCCGCATCACAGACAGACCCTCACAGACCAGAACCCGCATCACAGACAGACCCTTGCAGGCCAGAACCCGGATCACACACAGACCCTCACAGACCAGAACCCGCATCACAGACAGACCCTCGCAGGCCAGAACCCGCATCACAGACAGACCCTCGCAGGCCAGAACCCGCATCACAGACAGACCCTCGCAGGCCAGAACCCGGATCACACACAGACCCTCGCAGGCCAGACAGGCCGCTCACCAGAGATCATTCCAGCGCTGCCTACGCCCCTTGTACCCAGCAGAATGCAACAACCAAGTAACTCTTAACATGGCACTTTTTAATATCCGCTCCCTGTCAAACAAAACCTTTATCGTTAATGATCTGATCTAGGACAAAAAGATTATTTCTAACAGAAACATGTCTGGGCACAGATGCACCAACAGTTCTCACTGAGGTTTCTCCCCCAAATTTTAGCTCTGTATTTTCTGTTAGGGAGACCAAGAAGGGTGGTGGTACTGCATCAGTTTCTTCTATATCACTTGCTGCTAAGCAAATTTCATTGGATCAGTTTACCACCTTTGAATATCATGTCTTTGTTTTTAGCCGCCCTCCAATTTTATGTTACAGTTCATAGACCACCTAAAAAGTGTCCAGCTTTTATTAAAAAATTTTTCAAAATTTTATCAACAATATACACCTCCTATAATATGTTTATCATATCTGGGGATTTTAAACTACACATTGATATGCAGTCAGACTCCACAGTTAGAGTTTGTTGACCTGCTGAACTCCATGGATTTTAATCAACATGTCATGCAGCCAACTCACAACCGAGGACACACTTTGGATCTTGTTATAAATGGCATATTAGTGTATAGTATATATCCCGCCCGAGGGTGGGTTGTGGCCCCTACCTTGCAGGTAGTAGTTGTCCTGATTTTGGCAGCAGCCTCCTGATGCAGAAGGCTCCCTGTGATAGTGGGATAGGGTTCCTCACTGGTTCTTCTGTGCCCAGTAATGTTTTACATATTATTTATTTTAACCTTGATTGTGGTAGATTATTGATAGTGATCAAGGTCAGTGGGGAAGAGGGGTGGGTGCATGGGTGGTACTGATTTTATTTTTACTGTTAAAGCACTTTGTGCTACATTTCATTGTACGGAAAGTGCTATATAAATAAAGTTTGATATGATTTGATGATGTATGCTTTAAAATGAGATAAATATACAATACCTCTATGCTTCCCTTAGCTAAAAAAAATTGTATTTATTCTATTCTGAAGGTGTAGGTACTTTTTTTGGTTTGTGTTTTGACTTTTCAGAAGTTTTTACTTGCTGAATGTTTCAACAAAAAACAATAACTTCCTCTTCCAACAGTTTTCTTGCTGTATAATTTACAGTTGTATTTCCTAAACTGAGTTTACACTCTTCCCCCAACTGGAGGTCACCGGTATCACACGTACAAGCTGCATAGTCATCAGCTGCATTGTCATCCACCAAGAATCATTCACAACTCAGCTGGTTGTGTACAGAAACACTTTGAAAAAGTGTTTCAGGCTTTAAGAGTCACAACTCTGTTGAGTTGTTTATTCCTGCAGATCTCAGTGGTGAAGACTTTACGAGTTCCTTTAGCAGTAAAATAATCAGAATTAGAGAAGAAATCAACCAGATCCACCTGGCAGCAGCTGTGGACGTTTCTTCAGCTTCAGTGATGTCCTCAGGTCCTGACCCGAGTCTAGACTGTTTTATTTCTATAGACCTCATTTAAATTGACCTCGGGTTAGGGTAAAACTAAATCTAGTAAAATTAAATCATCCCAACTCCACTACTGAAAAATGTTTTCTCTCTTATTAGTATGACAATATTAGATCAGCTCAACCGATGCCCGAAATCAGGATAAATATCACAGGTTTCTAAAGTCGCAGTAATTAAACCTTTACTCTAAAAACCCTCTCTTAACCCAGACATTCTAGCGAATTATAGACCAATTTCAAACCTTTCATTTATATCTAAAATTCTGAGAAATTTAGTCGCAAGTCAGTTATGTGACCACCAGTATAGAAATGATCTATTTGAAGTTCATCATACAAGGTTCAGAAAACATCATAACATAGAAACATCACTAGTTAGTCACTAACAACCTTATCAGGACTGCAACTAACAACTATTTTCATAGTCCTTTGAGGAATGGATTCATAATTGGATTATGAATTCTGCAATAATGCCAATCATTTTATTTAGCTATTAAGTTTTGTTTGATGAACAAGCCTCACTGCTCATAAGCTCTAGCAGTAGAGGAAAGCCTTTGTGATGGATGTGGCCATCCCCAGACATGGTAACATGAGCAAAAAGCAACACGAGAAACTGAGCACGTTGAGTCATAGATTAGTTTAGTATGTTAAATTTTATATTAGTTTAGTATGTTCAGTCATACTTTAGCGGATTCAGTTGTAAATTAGCTTTGTACGTTTAGTCATACGTTAGTTTAGCATGATCAAGCGTACGTCATTTTAGTACGGTCAGTCGTAGGTCAGTTTTTATGTTTAATTGTACGTTAGTTTAGTACGGTCAGTTTGTTGTTATTTTGGTGTGGTGAGATTTAGAACTTTCAGTGATTGGAGCAATGCTCCTGATGTACAACTGCATCATCTTTATGTCAAAGGTTCATGTCTACAGGTGCTACACGATGTCATCAGCCCAAACCCTAAAAGACAACTTCAATCACCTACACCACAAAAGAGACTCAGAGATGGTTTTCGTAACAATGTTGACAGCTCTGCTCGCAGCTGCAGGAGACCTTCATAATCATGTTCACAAATTATTAAATATCTGTCATCTATTTGGAGGTAGTTGCTATGGAGATGAAGCACACCATCTGGTTTCAGCAAAGTGACACTGATGAAGTCAAGCGTTAGAAATGACTGGATAAGAAAATGTGCTGCACGCAGGAGTTTAACATTCTTCTCCCTGAGAAACTTTAAATAAGCTATGAGTTGACCCTCTGCTGTCATCAACATCTGGATGTAAACCAGTTTTATCAACTGCAACAGCTGCTGGTAAACATCTGGATTAAGAGTGATGGGTTTACTGACTTTAACATCTGTTGGTCAACATCTGTTTTAAGAGTGATGGGTTTGCTGACTGCAGCGTCTGCTGGGAAACATCTGGATTAAGGCTTTGTTCAGATGAAGAGGTGTTGTGTAGCGGTTGGTGTGGCTAGCGAAGCTGCAGTAAGAAGAAGGAAACTGTGACATAACGACAGCGGTGGCTCACCTGGAGACACGCTGGACTGGACCGGCAGCACTTGTTGATGATGTCTGAAGTCCCTCTTCCATGGTTTGGACTTGAGGACCAAGTCCTGCTCCTGGTGGTGGACCAGGTCCTGGCTGCTTCTGATGCTCCTCTTCATCCTCCTCATTACCTGGCTTCTCCCGGCCTCGGCCTTCACTCTCGTTGTCGCTCTCTTCGCCTAAGATGTCATCCACCTAGATTTCATTTTGTTTTGAAAGGGAGCATTTATAAGACTTCATTTTTGTGAAGATCTTGACATGCAGGAACACGAGCATGAACACACACTTCCTCTGCTTAAATGATAGTAAAACAGAGGTTTGCATTTTTGGGACAAATGACCTGCCCACAGGATGCCTTAGT
>JAOWBL010002942.1:0-12923 GCA_028564865.1 Zenarchopterus dispar | reverse complement strand
TATATATAAAGCAACGCTGAGGAGACTGATCAAAACGCTTCCGCAACCATATAAGAAAAAAAACTTCCACTTCTATCTGCTGAACATGCTTCTACAGACTACTGAATCATGGCTTGTACTCAGGGTTTCACACTCTGCTTGGGCATTTATTCATTCGGAGTTTCTGCTCGATGAATACTGACTTGGTGTGACGTGTTGTTGCTCAGATGAAGACCAGAACGGGGGTACCTTCTTTGTACCCTGGTTGTAATTTGTCTTCAAGCAAGGAAAACTATTTTTGTCTCACATCTTTGGGGCATTTCTGGGTGATTTTCAAGTTGCAGAGTTTAGTGGGGGAGTGTAACACTGAATCATCACAGCAGCCAGCTCACTGTTTATGTCTGAATTTTAAACAAAAACCTCCTAGTTCCTTCCTGCAAAGTGCCCCAAACCTCCAGCTGACTCCCCAGATCTGTTTTCTCCTTTATTTTTACCTTTCTCTTCCCATCTTTATACCAGACAAGACCACCGTCCATCTGTGGTTTACATGTGAATGACAAAGATGCGTCTCTCGGGGAAGGAGGGGTGCAGGGAAGTCAGCAGAATCTGATTAACAACGCACAAGTTCAGGAGGCAGAGTTTACAGGAGTTTTCTCTCCACCAGCCTTTAGATCCAAACACAGGCCGACTTGGAGAACTTATTTCTTTATTTGTACTACAGCCTAGTGGGAGCAGAGAGCAACTGCACTTAGTGCTGCACATCCTGGACTTTCCCCTCTGACTAAACTCTGATATGAAGTACACAAAGTACTGCACTAACACTGCACATATAATATTGCACAACGGGCAACAAATCAGGACGTTCAGGGAGCATCCAAGCTGTCTCAGTGGCATTCAGCACTCACACTTTATTTCTAACTACTTACCACTTTTGACCTGAATAGGTAAATGAATTAAAAATAGTCAATTATAAGTAAATAAAATAGGGACGCAATACTAAAGCTCTCTGTTTAACAATACCTTCACAGCTGGCTTCACAGCAACTGCTTTGAAGGGCTGAAGGAAGTCCCTTAGCTCCACCCCCTCCACCCTTTTTTTAAATCACTGTGGGAGCATTGCTTTGCCTCTTCTGATGTTCAGCAAACGCAGCATCTTGTGAAGCTGGTTGTGGACAAAGATACGTCTTTTCTGACCTGGGTCTGTGATGTCCCAGAACCCAGCATTTGTGAACTGCCCAGCGAACAAACGTTTTCAGACATCAGATACAATCCGTCAAGCCCAATAATAGATATGTCTCATAACGTAGTTTTCTTCACCCTCAGATGGTGTCACAAACATTGCTCCATGACAACAGAAGCAGCCTGGACTCAGACCAGCATCCCTCTGACTTGACTTTCATAACCGAGACGAGCTACAGTCGCGTTAACTCCAAACATGTACCTTGGCGTCAAGTGACTTGGTTTGGGAAAAGCAAATTCCTTCACCAACAGGAACCAGAATGGAAACGAAACAGCAGGGCTGACGCTTGTGTTTGACATGAGCCAAACACCTTCCAGTAACAGCGTCTTCAGAGGTCCAGCGTAAGCAAAACAGCATCGACAATAAAAGAGTCCAAAAGAACAATGAACACAGTTTAAAGACACTTTAGTGTTTGTTTCTGTGGTGGGGAAAGAGGCTCAGAGGAAGAAAACCTCTTCAGCTTTGTATGGTCTTCAGTATTGTCACCTTTTCAACATTATCAGAATTAACGTTTTAAAAGGGTTTTAGCTGCAGTAATGATGCAGTAATGAAAAGAAGCATTAAAGGAGGGTTTCCATCACCTGTCGCGTGCTGTTCGTGTTCGTTTACCAGAATAAGTCTGCAGCAGACGGACAGCCAGCCAGGCACCAGCCTGACAAAATACAGACCATAATACTCGCTGTGAGGTGTCAGGGCCAAGAATGCACCGCTGACATCACACCTGCTCAGATTCATGCACCATGTCGCTAACATCATTTATTTAGTCATCAACATGTTCATCATATTCACAGAACAGCTTTTGCACACATTCATCAATTAATATGTAAAACCTATTTTGTGCTCATTCCTGTACTTTAACAGGCACCTACATTCAATCAGTGTATGTCCTGAGACAACAAAAGAAAACTTTGAAACACATAAATCATTTGATTTTTCAACTATATTTTCATGTGCAAAAGTTAGTACCCCCTCTTTTAATCCTACGCTTTTATCTATAAAAACAGTTTTTAAAAAAATCATCTGATAGTATCATGTGCCACCTCAGGCAAATAACAAAGTCTAACTTCATTCACTTTGTCATTTTCTAGTTAATAAAAATGAGACCGAAAAGAAAAATAATCAGCAACATATTGACTCTTAGTACTGCTGTAAGATTATCAAGGGGATGAAATTATCAGCAGGTGTTTATATCAGCAGATGTTTTGGCAGTTTTCTGGTCTGGAGCATCCAGGTGTGTGTTAACACACTGCCTAGAGGAAAAGACATAAGCAGTGTCAAGAAGCAGCTGTTATGGTGCATCAATCTGGAAGTGGTTTTGAGTCCTTCCAGAATAAGGTGGAGTTCAGGACTGTGCAGTAAGAAAACCTGCTTACAAATTCAAGTGGAACACCTTCAAGACAGATGCCAAGCTCCTCAGGAGTGGACATCCATACATCCAGACATTTACCCAGTGGTCTTGCAATGCTCAGACAAATGCAAAAGCGCCCAAAAGCTCTCAGACGTACGAACACATTGTCAACTACAGAACTACAGTTCTATGAAGAAGATTTATGTAACAGCCTTGTATAAAGGGAAGTGTTATAAAATGATACATTATTCTTTGTCTCTAGCTGTATTTGGCTAATGCTACGATCCACTATAATCAGACACTTAATACTGGATCAAAAAACATGTGATCAGAGGCGCTAACTTTTGAAGAAATATAGTTCAAGAAATATAACTGACCAGAAGACACTTCTCATCCCAGATTAATGGATGTTCCTCTCCTGTTTTTCCCATACCTCATGTACACTTTTAATACGATTTCAAACTGTTTCCAAGTGGTTATTTTAAGACCCATCGGTGTCAGACCCAGATATTTTAACCGGTCTTAAGGGAACTGTACTTGAGCATTATTTCTAGGCTGAGCTTTAATGACTTGGACCTCATTTCTTGTGGAATGACTAATAGTCCAGGTATTTTGTAAGTATGAACAGTAAATGTCCAGGAATTTACATTCTGAATGATCAAACTTGTCCAGCGTGGCACATTTACGGGGCGCAGCACTGAGCACAGAATCATGCACGTCCAGGTCCAGTTCAGAAAAAGAAAGTCACAAATACTAAATACTGGGTTTGAATGTTCACACATGCCAAACAGACACACAAAACGCTGATCCATGAAAGCTGCCGGACCGGACTTTAAATCTGCTGGCACGTTCACACGGGAAACTTCCACCTCACCAACATCCTGACAGGTGAAAATTACTGAACATCACATGGACAACTAAAAAGGAAAAAGAGTTTTTTTAAAAAAAGAATGTCTGATGAACAGCACTCACAATCAGTTTGTTGTTTTTAATGAACTTTTAGAAGTTTCAAGTTTACCTTGAATTGGTTTAGTCTTCTCCAGCTGGCGTGAAGTTTGGCGTGTAACCTGCCAGCTGTGGCCCGTTTCACGTGTTGCCTCTATCTTTTTCAGATTTTTTGGAAGCCTTACGTGGTGGCTTTCTGCTTGGATGTTGCCTCCAGGGAAGATTGTTTTAAGTCGATGAGAAGCAGTAACGAATCACATCACTCCTCATAGGATGACCACGCCCCCTTTCGGATAAAAACAAATGTTGTTCAAAAACGTGGGCCAGTTGGGAAAACAAACAGTATCATGTCTAAAAGCTTTTCCTTTTTTCGCATTGTGTTTTGTGCATCAGATGAAAAAGAATCCTTGTTTGCATGTTTTGTTTACGTCCGCTGATTCGGATGGATGTCAAAAAGAGAGATTTGTAGCCAAGGATGAGAATGGGAAACTGTGGACACCAGCCAGCTGTGGCAAGTCTGTTTGTGGCAATTGCTTCATCACAGCTAAATCCAAAAAAAGTCATTTTGCTCTGATGATGAAAAGTCAGAGTATTCAACATGATGCTTCGCTGAAAACACATCTGAAACCCACCACCAGGGGCTCATCCTGGATGTGAACTTGGTGCCATCGTTCATCCGCTTTGACATAAGAAGACTGAACAGGCAACCCAGTAACCCAACAACGCTGGTGACGGTGGTTTGTTAAAGACATTATTACATAGTTGGCCTAACAGATCATATGATTTGGACATCAAATGCTGCAAAGCAACACTGTAGTCTTTTCTTAACATCTATACTTAGCAAAGATGTCAAAAGTTGTGCAAAGTACACAGATGTGTTGTTTTTTACCTATCGGCCTTCTAGACCCTCCCAGGCTGACGGGCAGCAACAATCGCTCCTCTAAGATCACTGCTGATGTCTTTCCTTCTTGGCATTGTGTTAACAGAAACCACAGCTTTTATGGCGGGGTTCACTCTTGCTTCTAATGAATTCATCAACATTTGATTAGCAGCAGTGGCTGTTTCTTGACCTGCTTCAGGTTTGACTTTCCTTAATTCAGTAACGAGACCGTTCATTGTTCATGTGTTGCTCATCTGAAGGGATTTTAAGACCTTAAAAATACTAAGCAATTTTTTAAAGTCTTAACTGGCTGATTTACAAAAATTCAAGATGCCTCATAATAAAGTAAGAAAAATATGAGTAAATCGGCATGGTTAGGTGCTAAATAAAGAGAAAAGTGCAGTCGAGGAGCAGAAGAGCTGCTGCACTTACATAAATGCATCTAGCTTAATGTTTCTATTCGGTGTCATAATCCTGCTCGGGTTTGGAAGTACACAGTACCGATGCAAAGACAGATTACCTGCTCTGTGCTCTGGAGAGATGAAAAATAAAGCGGGTGTTGCCGTTTACAATAAGTCGGCTGAAAAGATGAAGAAAGTGTCGAGGAATGTTCAGTCCGGGAGGAAACGGAGGAAGATCAAACCTGAACTGGAACACAGGATGGCGTAATGAGCAATCCAGTCCGAGCATGACCTTAACTGACCTCAGGAGAGAAACAGGCGCTCAAAGTAGGCCGCATCAACTCAGCAGAGACGGTTCAATGAATGTCAAACTGGAGGAATTCACAAATACATGGTGCACCTCTTAGTCTCCTCTGTGGTTTCTATAAGTACATTTGACAGAGCGACAGTCGTAAAGCTATAAATAAGCAGCCAGGATCGGCATCTCCTTGAGTCTTAGGTTGAGCGGAACAGTAAGAGGCTGTTTGGATTACAAGAATGTGATGTGAAGCGACGCCGCGTCTGGAGATCAGCTCTTTGAGTGCAGCTGTGACACCAACATCGTTTGGATCTGACAGCTTTTCTTTTTTGTTATTCGGGGACACAGAGGAGCGTCCCCTCAGTGTCTCGGCTCCTGCTTCCAGCACTACTCAGCGTTCTCAGTTAGACCTGCGAGACTTGCTTACTTGGATATTCCCAGCAAATCCAGGATTAGATCCAGGAACCTCAAACTGACAAAACATGACTCATGTAAAGAGAAAAAGAAACAAACAAAAAGTCTCCTCTGCTGCCAAACTCGACATCACCTCTGGTCCTCTTTTCCCTGAGCGATCTGGCTTGTTCTCCATTTAAAATTCCAGCCTCGTTCCAAAAACTGTTGGGACACTGTGCGCACATGTACAAAAGCTAAACACAATCATTTGGAAATCTCAAATGATGTTGACAAACTTTACGGGAACACAGTTGCAAGGCTGGTAAATCACACTTCTGGTGGGGTTTTCTTTTCTTTTTCCCAGCTGGAAATCCCAAGATCCCATTTGGTATTGATGACATCAATAATTCGATCAGAACTACAAGTGAACACAAACTAGCAGCATCCAATGTTACATGGACCCAAAACTCAGGAAGTCTAAGCAGCCAACAGAGTTAAGATGATGTTACCTTTATACGCCACGAAAACAGATTTGAAATAAAAAACAATCAAAGTTGAACTTTTCAACTGTAATTCAAGCAGCTTCACAGAAATACGACATTCCCCATTTTACAGCAACGTACCTCCGATCTCAGGGGCTCACCTGTGTTTGGACAAGTTAATCAGCCAGATGTGGTCCATCACTAAATTACTTCAAGAGAAATAAAACGGATAAAAGATCGAAAACTGACAACCAGTTAGGCTGGCTTTACAAGTCCAAGAGAAGGAGAACATTCATTGGGCTGAAAAACAAAAAATAACACAAATCGAAGTGGGAGAGAGCACAAACATTTGATGTTTGTACAGTCGAATGAAACCAAGATAAACTTTGATCCGAATCACAGAAGAGAAGCGTCTGGAGAAGGGAAGAGACATCTCATAATCCAAAACCAAGCCAAAGGAAGCTTCCATGAGCTCCAGACTTCAGTCATCAACGGCAAAGGATTTTCATCCAAGTAGTTTTGTTCAATTTTTAATTATATTTACAATTCTGTCACTTCGTCCTAATACTTTTGGATCTCTGAATATATTACAGCTGCTTAAAGTGGCTATAATACCATCTTTTTGTAAAACCTCTTAAAGTTGGAAGTTTGCTCCAGATGAGAAACTTAAAGCCTGCAGGCCAAAAAAAGAAGAACCAAAAGATAAATTCAGTTATTACTTATAATACAGTTGTGCCCGGTTCTACACACAGAACCGAGCCACATGTCCCACAAACACATCTTCATTTTGTTTCACTGGTCACTAACAACAGTTAAAATGACATAAAAGTGTGTGCCAGCCACTTTTCATACGCCAGTTTTACCCGGTAAGATCAGGACCAGAGAATGTCACATTTCAAAAAGCCCTCCGGACTCAAAAAAAAGGACTCTTTCAAAAGTGATTTAGGAAACGCTTTAAAATATAAAATCCCTATTTGCTTTTAAGGTTTTTTTCATTAAAAGAAGACTTCCGTGATAATGTTTGATCTAAATGTTACCTCTCTTTTTTTTCCCCAAGACATTAAGTGCTATAAAAACATTCAATCACATTTCGGGAACATACTTGTCAGGATTCCAGTTATTTACAAGAGTCTGTATATTAATAACTACCTCAGTGTTTGCATGACAGCAGAGCATACTTTAAACCCCACTTAAGACGTGCTAATGAGTGGGTAATTTCATTTGCGTAATTCCAACCAGAGAAATGACAGCTTTAAGTCTCCAATCTCATTATATAGTTTAAGATCTAAAGAGCAAAAGTGCAGTTTTCAAGAAGTAAAAGAGCATGTAATGGCATGCTTGTGCTTGGCACTGAAAGTCTGTCCGTGTTCTCCAGCAGCTTCGGGGAACTGCTCTGAGCCGTGGGCTTCATGTTCCCAGTTTTTAGACACTGATCCGACTCTTCTTGCAGACATGACCCTCACTGATAGCAGAGGTAGCTCAGGATGAGTTTTGGTGCATCCAGCTGACCTATGACATGCAGCGCCGCGGTGCCCAGTGTCCTCCTCATCGCCAACCTGCTGAGCTGCTGCAGACTCAGAGGAGCAGCTGCAGACAAGACAAAGAAGAGAAAAGGAAACCAGCAGCGCCAAGACTTCATTCATCACTAATATATTTCTTGGTGTTAAACAGGATAATACAACCAGAGGTTTATAAACATCTACAAATTATAAAATATTTCTCCATGTTTGACTGAGCTGGAATCTGTTGTCATCTGAGACCTCTTGGAAGTGCTCGCCACCTGCTGGCGCTTTACTGTTACTGCATTGTTCACAGGCGGCAAGACCAGCCCACTCACATGGCAATATGCATTTCTCCAGCCTACCGCTTGTTAAAACTTACTCTCATAAAACTGCAAGCAGGCTGCAGAGGGAGAGCCTGGTGTGGTGTAGTCCACAGGTTTCCTGTTGTGCTGATCTCTGGCGTAGATGTTGGCCCCGAACTCGACCAGCAGCTGGATCATGTCAGCGCTCATGTTTTTGGCTGCGTGATGCAGCGGCGTCTCGTGCAGCCTGGCAGCGTTGACTTTAGCTCCTCAAAGACAAACAAAGACTGGAGTCATGTCCTTCCACTAATCTCCTTTTTGTTTTGTATTTTGCTAACACTCACCTGCATTGAGCAGAACTTTAACACACTCAGTGTGCTTGTTGGCACAAGCCACGTGCAGCGGCGTCCCGTAGTAAAGGTCGTATGCTTCAAGACACGCCCCCACAGCAATTAACAGCTTTACGCAGTCTGAGTTACCTGAAATAAGAAATGACAGACTTGTGTCATCAAGTTTGTTTCATAAAAACCCACATGTAGGTACCTGAAGCACTTGCCTCCCATGCAGGCCTCGTGGAGGGGGGAGGCGGTGCGGGAGGTGAGGGCCGGGTTGGCCTTGGCTCCATGCTCCAGCAGGAGCTTCATGCACTCCAAGCTTCCAGCTGAACTGGCGTCACACAGAGGTGTGCTTCCATCCACGTTCCTGGCGTCCACCTAGACGCATCGTGGGACGCAGGATTAAACGCACTGAACCACGTTAACGTCCAATCACAACCCTGATTCTAAACAATGGTGAGCTTTAACTTGAAGTTGTGACTTTTGGGAGTGTTCCTGAGGACCTGCGGTTTTAACATGCCTCAGAGCCAAAGATCCCAGACTCCCCACACTGATTTTTGGACTTGACTTGTCCACTCAAAGATTTTCTTGAGCTTTTTAATGACATTAGATGTAACAGATAAACTAACATTATATGTCTTTTCAGTTTGACACCGAGGAGCATTTTTCTGAACTCCTCACAGCAGCTCTGTCCACCTTTGCTCCTGAGAGACTCGGCTCCTCTCATGTGCTCATTTTACAGCCAATCACATCACTGACCTTGTTCTTCATTAACACAGCTGGAACACTTAGTGCCACTTACTTTTCCAGCCTTTTGTTACCCAGGTTTCACGTCTCAGGTAAGATGACGGCTGCCACCAAATTCAAAATGAACTTATAATTTTATGAGATTTGCAAAGAGGCCACACATTTTTAGATCTGGGTTGTAACTCTGCTGTACTTTTCCGTAATCATCCAACATGTGCATTTTCTTTATTTTAAACAATGTTTTAATTCAAATGAATGAAAAGTTCAAAGTGAAGTCCAAAGCGTGGCCGACCTGCGCTCCAGCGTCCAGCAGCAGCTTCACACACTGGGCCTGTCCTCTCAGGCAGGCCTCGTGCAGCGGTGTGATGGAGTCCACCGCCACCACGTTGACCGACACACCGCTCTGAATGAGCCGCTGCAGCTGGGACGCCTGGCCGAGGGCCGCTGCCTTGTGCACCTCGGTTCTCTCACCCCAACAGCCTGCAGAGAAGTTCTCAAGTACTTTCGTTCTTTATTGTTAGTATTCAACAGTCAAACAAATTAGTTTGTTGAGGACTTACTTGTACTTTAATTCACTATTGAGTATTTCCATAAAATGGGACCTGATCTCCATCTAAGACACTACTGAAAACAAAATATACTAAAGCTGATTACACACAAACTACTATAATCTCTGAAGTTTTTACTGAACAAAGCCCATTAATAGTCACACTACTGGAGAAAAAAGTAAATGAACCCTTTAATAGCTGGTCCAACCTCCTGACTTCAGAAAGCTCTTTCAGCCTTTCTGGATCAGAGCTGCTCAACGTTCAGGAGGAATTCTGGATCATTCCTCTTTTACACATTTGTGTGATGTCTGGTGAGAACGTCTCTCTGAAGCTCACAGCATCTCCAAGGGGTTACGGGCTGGACTCTCCAACAGGTGAGTTTTCTTTTTGTGAAACTGTTCTGAGGGAGGTTTACACACACCTTCTTCTGAATGTGGATAAGACAAAGGAACATGTCAGTGAGGTTAGAAAAAGACATCCACAGTGAAGGAGAGCCGGTTGAGGTCGTCTCCTCATAGAAATATCTGGATGTGTGTGTGGATAAGAACCTGCACTGGGAGATCAACAGCATCATCACCTACAGGAGAGCCCGATCCAGACTGGCTTTCTATAGGAAACCCAGGTCTTTTGACATCAGCAGGCCAGGTTTACACACTTTTTAATCGTGTATTTTAGGTTAGTCCTGCATTTTTGTGCAGTGGTTTGCTAGGCTGGTGGTCTGACTGTGGAGGACGGGACCAGGATTAACAAACTCATGAAGAAGTAGGTTCCTTTGCTGACTTCAGTCTTCGCTGTTTTGGAGCACAGAAGCATGAAGAAGCTTAGGTGTGTCCTCTTGTACAGTTTCTAAGTAATAAAAGTAGCTCCTGGTACCAGCTGATCCACTGAAACATTTACAAGGTCCTTTGTGATGAATGCGTTTTTAACCTGCAGTTTTACACCTCGACTTTACTGATGTATCCTTTATGCACATGTTTTGTTGGTACCATTATTGTTATACGGTTATAATAATAATGTTGTTGTGGGGTTGCCATAATCTCTCCTGCTTCCCCGTTACTAAATGCTTTATATTGTCTTGTTGCAACCATGTTTCCTGTTGTGGAGTAAGAAAGAGAATCCTATCACTTCTATGTTGAGACAAGAGTCCTGGACAGACAGCATCCTGAAGGAGGTGCTGGTAAACATTCATTTCTCCCCTGGGGGATGGCTGGGGCTCCAGCCTCTCCAGGGGGGGGTCCCGTGTTTTTCAGCCTGCTTCAAATATCCGAACTAAATTCACTACAATCATGTTTTTCTGCACAAACGTAAAGGCACACTATGAAGACAATGATTCCAACTCTGAGATCATGTGTGTGGACTTTGACCAGTCCACACACACAGGTGACAGGCGCGCGCGTGTTGATGTTAGCCGGTGGGCCTGCTTTACACACTGACATCAAACTGGCTCGTGTGAACGGATGTAACACTCACCAATATCTCCGAAATAATACGGTTGAGAAGTCTCGAGCTCCATTCTCCCTCTTTGTTCCAATAAAAAGCCTGCAGCACACGAGTTGTTTGTAAATAAATGCGGTCTCAAAACCGCGACACGCTGAGGCGCTCACGTGACTGCTCGAGAGGCATGCTGGGACTTGTAGTTTTTATTACACCGCTCGCCAAAGATCGCAGTCATTAACTGACCTCTGGTGGAGGCCCACAACAGCGACTCGGTTACGAATTGCCTCCACGCTAAAATGTCCAACTTTACAGGTGAAGAGAACATATTTCCTGCGTAGTACAAAACCATTTTGGTCTCCATAGCTACATTTCACATCCATTACAAGAGTATGAGGGAATCATCATCATCATCAGGTGATTACGTCAGAAGAGACGGGCCAGCTGCATTGACTCTTCTCAATAAATGTCCTTTTTAAGTGGTATCGGATGGGACCAGAAGAAGTCACTTTTGGCACTTGTATATAAGCAAAGACTTTTTTTTTCTTTACTACAATGTCCCCTTTAAGAATATATTTTATACCTTAGTGTTAAGAAATGATCCATAGTATGAATCAATAAATGTATTTAATATTAATAAATACTGCTGCATAAAAGACAATATTACAATACAATAAATGCAATCCCAAGGTACATTATATATCCAAAATCTTTCATAAACTTTTTTTAATGTGTTACACATTATGTTTCCATCTCTACATTTTTACATTTTAAATCAAACATCTGTACAAATGTGAGAGGATCACAGTACAGGAGATAGCGGTGGATACGGGGTGAAAGGTCCAGCTGAGCTATGATCTCTGATGCTCGGGTTCCTACAATCATCCTCACTGCAATCCTGCACAGCTGCTGCAGGCTCAGAGGATTACCTGCCAACAACAAGAGACGGGACGAGAGTCAAAACTGAAAGAACAAAGAATAAAAGTTCACGGGGGATTCCTGAGAACAGTTTCTCTTTCGACTGTAGCTGAGACACAAGCAGGAGAATTACTTTCATAACACTGGAGGCAGGAGGAAGACAGGGATCCAGGTGTAGTGTAGTCCAGAGGTTTTCTTCCAAGATTGTCTCTTGAAAACACCTTGGCGCCAAACTCCACCAACAATTTGATCATGTCCACCATGTGGGCCCGAGCTGCGTGATGCAACGCTGTTTCATGGAACGTCATTGAATTCACGTTGGCGCCTGAATGAAGTCAGGGACAAGAGTTCAAAAGTATCAATAATAACCAGGTGCTGACTATCTAAATCCACACCTGTACAGTGCTATTTCTGCTCCCTGGGTTCATATTGTGATCTAGATGGAGCATTGTTCCGTTTTGTGATCATTTATAGACATTTATGTGTACTGACCAGCTTTTAGAAGCTCCTTAACACAATCCAGGTGTCCTTTAGCGCAGGCTATGTGAAGGGGAGGACCAAAGTGGACATCGAATGCCTCCAGCTTGGCACCGCTGGCAATCATCAACTTTACAACTTCAGCATTACCTGAGCAAAAGATAAAACTTCATCAACACTGACCATGTATAATTCCCTTTCATTGAATGTTCCTGAACGTTTACCTTGTATGCAGGCCTCATGGAGTGGTGAGGCGGTGAGAGCCGTGAGAGATGGGTTAACTTTGGCTCCATACTCCAAGAGCAGCTTCGCACACTCCAGACTACCAGCAGCACAGGCGTTACAGAGAGGTGTGCTGCCATGGACAGTCCTTATATCCACCTGGGGGAACCACAAAACTATTCTGAAATATTCTTTAGACTATTTACAGCATTTTTTATTTTTTGGGCCACCTCTCACATTTAACAAAGACTGGGCCTAAGGACAGGTTCACACTGCGAGATTTCGTCTGTCTCAGACAACAGACGCGCAATCGCAGGAAAAGTCAGCCACTGTAGCTCAAAAAAACTAGTCGTTCATCTCACAGTGAGACGGGAGCATTACATATTTATAGTAATTAAAAAAAAAAAAAAATCAAGATACATTGACTAACTCTTGCCAAAAACCACAGGTCTCTGAGCAGTGTATCAGATTAA
>JAOWBL010002941.1:0-12924 GCA_028564865.1 Zenarchopterus dispar | reverse complement strand
TATATATATATATATATATATATATATATATATATATATATATATATATATATATATATCCTGATTTGACTAATGTGCAAGATGTTAGCCAGAGTGGTCTCTCTTAATATCTTTAATAATTACGACCTAGTCACTAATTGAAAGGGAAGCTTCCACATAAAACAGAAAGACTAATTCAATCATTGTAATTTAATTATTCTTCAACAAAAAAGTATAATTGAAATAGTTAATGAACTGTTTAAGTCCTTTTAACTAGAAAATTATCTAATTTCTGGTTTAATGTGTCAAGTGTTCCCCTGACTCATCTTTTAGGTGAATAGCCTGAGGTGCTGCCCTAAAAAAAAAAAAAAAAAAAAAAAAAGAAAAGAAAAGAAAATATAAGGGAATTAATAAATCACTCAAGGTCATATGGCATTAAACTCTAAAAGGGACCATCAATCTACTACTCCTGGAGACCGTCCAAGGTAACATAGGTTGAAGGTTCATATTTCTCCTACATGGCATCCACATTTATTTGCCAGATGTAGCAATAACTCATCAGATATTGCTTTGCTACTGCCAGGAAACCCATAAGCAATACACTCAGAGTTAAACATGTCCAGTTTTTTTGTTTGCTGTTTTTTTTTCTCTTCCCGATACCTTGGCTACTTTAATTCCACACTAACTCACTGCCCTCGAACAACAACACAGACAGATGTACTGTGAACACCTCCACTCCAACTTTGCTCATCACATGTCATCCAGACACCAGTCAGAGAGTCAGGACCACTCGTGTAAAAGTATAAATGACTTTTATTATGTAATTTTCTGCAATCAGAGACCTTTGGACCTTCAGGGTACAATGAACCACATACTTGAAATTGATCCCTTCTCAGACATCATTCAGTGATGCACTTTCTTATTTTCTCTGCCTCAGCTCACTGCTTTTCCCTCTCGGTAGGATTAATACTAATACTCACCACCAGACACTTCTCGCTTAGGATGGAGTCTTCTGTCTCCTTTTCTGGACCTCAGCAAACATTTTGCATCTGCATTTGACAAGAAGTCTACAATTGTGTCAACATCCATTTCTATGTTTATACAACACTGACATTTAAATCAGTGTTGTATCACACTGACACACCTCGAAGCGCTATTTCAAAATAGCAATTGCTTGGCCTATACAAAGCGCTATTTACCATATTTCCTCCAGCTGTATTTCGCTTCATATTAAAATCACTTTCATGAGGTTACACATACCAGAGTGGAAATTCATTTTACCATCTCAAATTTTCTCACTGGGTGTTGTTTGGCATGGGAATTGTGATGCCTTCATGCTGTGGAGTCTCAAAGTGATGAAAAAAAAAAAACTTAACTTGGAGAACTGCATTGCTTCACTGAGAACCAAGCTAAGGTTGAATACACAGTGATGTCCAAAAGTTAGTATCCCATCTTTTAATCCTATACCTTTTTGTGTAAACAAGTAATTTGATCACGGTTTGGTGATTAGTCTTGGGCAAATACAAACTCAGATGGAAAACTACAAATCACTTTTTTTTTACAGTGTCATTATACATCTAACAACTATGAAGCCTAAAAGAAGGAAAATAAATCATCTGGGCAATATTAAGAACCCCTTATTGCTAAGAGAATAAGCTAAAGCAGATACTTTAGTGGTTAACAAACAAGAGGGAAAAACATAAAAGGGTTATAAAACCATATTCAAATAATTTTGAGCTCATTGTTTAATAGAAATAACAATTATTTACAAATAGAAACCATTCATGGTAGTTGACAATCTTCAGTCTAAAAGGGAGTTTGGAAGCACGAATAAGCTTGGCAAACCACTTCTGAACAAACCACAGGACTTTTAGAGTAATGTCCTCTGGACAGATGAGACTAAAGTAGAGTTATTTGGCCTTAATGCCAAGCACCATGTTTGGTACTACTGAAACACTAAAACACAACGTTTCAGCAGAAAGACCCCCATCAATCACAGCAGTGGAGGTGAGATAATTGGGGTTGTTTTGCAGCCACAAGACCCGGGCAAATCGTTGTCCTTGAGTTGATGGTGAACTCATCTGTATGCCAGACTTTTTTCTTCTCAGCAAATAACAGGCAATCTGTCCAACGGCTAAAGTTTGATTGAAATTTGGTCATGCAGCAGACGAGTGATCCAAAGCACACTGGTAAATCTGATTTAGAATGGCTCAAAAAGTCTAATCAAAGCCCAAACACCAAACCAATATAAATAATTAGTTGGAACCTTGAGAGCGCTGTGAATAAGTGAACGGCAAAAACCTCAATAAACCAAACCATTAAAGAAGTATGGATGTAAAGGAGCGTGGATGGGCTGAGCAGCTGGATTCAGAAGCTATTAAAACATGGTAAGACTAAATGTTGACCCATCATTCATCCATCAATTATCCCATTTTTCCTATTCAGGTTAGTTCTGCTGTCTTCTGCCAAATAAGTCAGTGGTACACCCTGGACAGCCCATTGCAGGTTCACAGATGCACAAACAACCGCGCATACTTACACTCACTGCTACAGGCAGTTTAGAATCATCTGTCAACCTTGTTAAATTAGTTAAATCTTGTTTTTTATACTAAAAACACAGAAGTACACAAGGGTTACTGACTTTTGTGCATGACATGTTATAATAGTAATAGGGATGGCAATAATTTATCTACAAGTCAACAAGTAATCATTTTAATATTTGAAGCAGAAAAAAAGAAAAAAGGTAATATGTTTATATTTTTGCTTTAGTGTTTTTTAAATGAAAGACATAGATGTCAATTTTATGGGTTATATTGTTCAGTAGCAAGGGTTAAACTAGGCACTGTCACACATAATTCTTTTCACACCTTCAATCATGCATAATTTAACACTTTTCTCAGGGTTTAGAGGATGCAAACCCACAGCGTTCTGTCATCAAGAGCCTGCAGCTTGGCTCCACACTATTTGACTCTGCCTGTTTGAGCACTGTGTTTACAGGCTTCACAAAGTGAGTCAAAGAAGAAAGCAGTTAGAGGTGAAGGCCTTTGGAGCCGGAAAATAGGATCTTATTCCCTTACAGAGTCACAGCGGTTGAGTTCTTAAGTGCTCAAAAACACATCCACACCTCTGAAAACCTAGACTCAAACCCTTAATGGATTTTATAAACAGGCTCACAAGTTTGTTAGTCAGCAACGGATGATAGGCTAGCACCCAGATAACTGTGTGTCGCCTGGCTGGAAAGGTATGGGAGGAACAATATATATATTTAAAACAATGAATTTTCCAGATCTCTGTCTTAATAATGTTTAGACTTGGTAAAAAAAAAAAAAACAAAAAAAAAAAAACCCAAAACAGTTCACCTTACTTGGAAGATCTTTTTATTTTGTAAAAGAGGAAATATTCACTAAATGTAACAAAGGTTTCTCATTTATAAATCTTGTGGAATCACTTGGGTTATCTTTTAACCTTTAATGTTCTTATTTTCATGCTGCTGTCAAACACAAATCTTTGTTCTTTTATATTTTTATGGTTTAGAGCTCTATGTAGAAACAAGTGAAGCCAAGAGAAATAAACCAACAAACTTCAGACTGGTTTTGCCAAATGTACTATGTGAACAATGGCACAATTTAAAGTGTGTAAGGAGTACTGAAATGGTTTGAACCAAAATTCAAAAGCAATGTCTGATTTTCAGTTTTAAGGTTTCAATAAATTATTATTTACAGTACTTTTACTTTTGTCTGATTTTTTTTTTCTTTCATGGGAGCGTACCAACGATTCACTTGCTCAGCTTTTGTTTGTGCTATGTTACAGGTTATTTCTCAATACGAAGTACATTAAACTTGGACTGGAGTATTTGGTAGGTCATACTTGTCTAGTACTTTGAAGGATCGGAGGACTTCGTTTGGATTTTCTGATCTTGGAACAGCAGCTTGCTCGATGACATTATTGCTAAGCTGCAGACTAATAATATTTTTACAATTTAATTAGAAATAAAACCATCATAAAACAACACTAATAAGACTCAAGATGAACCATCGGCCTATCTGGCAAAAATGTTTAACTTTTTAAAATGATTTCATGCATTTGTATTTAATTTGTGCTTTAACTAATAATATCCAAAACCGTAGAGAATAGAGATAGAGCTTATTTGGAAATAAGCTCTATCTTAACAACCTGACTAGAAATTTGAAGTTAGAGGAAATTCTTTCTCACATGAAAAAAATCTCAAAAATATATTCTGTTATACAATAAATTAAAGTCCTGCCTGTCTTTGGCGAGCTTTCTCCTCCACTATTACTTCTGCCTGTTGATGTGAGACCCACTCAAGGAAACTTTGCTAATTCAAGTCTCCACACGTTTCCACTGCATGAATCCTTCATAAAACAAACGGAGCAAGAACATGAGAATAGATTTTGCGTGGACTTGACTAGACGCTTTGAACTGGAAGAGTACTGTGACTGATAACATTTCACAAGAACAGACAAGAACACATATAAATAAGCAGCCATAGTTGTTTTTGTGGTGGCATGCTAAATCCCAATTGTAGGCCAATTTCCTTTCACCTATTTTTAGCTACTACTTCTATTTGGTCATTTCTAAACTGCATACATTACAGTAACATCAATAGAAGTATCTGTTGTTCTTCATTTGTCATCTCCAACTCACTCAAAGTGTACTCCATTTGTTCTGTTGCCCTGTCAGAAATACATGAAGAATGTAAACAAAAGGAAGCTCAGCACTGCAAGCTATACCATCTAGTTATTGGTGGTGTAATTACACAGCGACACAAACAACACTTTTTATAAATGCAGTGTAAATGCCAACTACGATGTGTGCTATGCAGAGGCATAAATCATAAATCATGCTTTCAGCTGTGTTTTTTCCAACTGCCCTGCATGTTTGAGATGTTTTCCTGCATGCTCCAACACACACAGATCTAATCAATAGGTCATTACCTGACTTGATGATATTACGAGGTGATCCATTCAACTGAATAAGATATGCTGAAGCAGAGAAACATCTCAAACATGCAGTGGGTAGTTCAGGACCACGACTGGGAAACAGTGTTGTATCAGTCGAAACTTGCTTCATACAATTATTTAAAAAAAAAAAAAAATCCCAGTCATATTTATTTTCTTGTTTTATTGGCAGCAACACCATTTTATAGTTACACATAAGAGCATACTTTCAGAAAGATGGAATTACTACTATGTGGCTCACTGCTAACTGCATTAAAAATATGACTGATGTGAAGGGCAGAGGGGACATGTCAGTGTTTTATTACCAGTTCATCAAATCATCTCAGTCGGTCTTTCATGAAAACACATCGAAGCCGCTGACCCAAAGAACCATCTGACAGAACAAAGCCCAATTTAGCCTGGCTTCAGCACTAGATGTTGATTTTCAGTTGCTTTTGGTTACATGTCAGTGGAAAAAGTCTGGACTCCGAGCCACTGAAATCTGTTGTCTTAACCTTAAAATATGTGTGGATGCATAGAGTTAAATTTATCAAAGTAAAAGTCTGACATTTTTAGAAGCAGAAGGCTTGCTTTCCTGCTGTTTGGCAAAAGATCAACTGTAGGAAGGAGACACAGCATGCCAGCCGGGGGAGAATAAATTGGCAAAATTGCCCTAATTAGCACATTATGTAGAGTTTGCTTATTTGGTTCAAAAAGTATTCAAATGTCAAACTGCTACATGCTGTACTTCATCTCAGCTTGGAACACTGATGAGTTTCGTAATCACAGAGAAGTTACCAGACTGTGAAACTTTGGTTGTGTTCTTTGCATGTGATGACTTTCAAAAACTGCCAGTATTAGATTTCAGTTGATGTGATGAGATACTCAAAATTAAAAATGCATGTTCTGAAATAGCAGCATTATATTTTGTTTAAATGCCCCTCATTGACCACCCTAAAGCCTGAGGTTTCTTTTTTCAGTGGTTCTCCATGTCCCCATGGCTTTATCCATGATGTGCAATAGCCATTGGACAAATAAGGCTTTGTTTACAAGACAAATATACAAGTAAAATAAACATGCTACAAACTGGTTAAAGATGCAGTGGCACGCGTGAGTGATGTGTCAACGGGCGATTTTATCCACTGATATCATTAATTTAAAAAACAATCTGTAAAACATTTCGTATTACCGACTGAAAATCAATTGTCAGCTCTTCAAAATTTCAGATTAGTTATAAACATGTGGCAGTGAATTATGTTTTTATCTGTTTTAAGTCACTTAAGTCACTCACTAGAGAACAGAGTTCTCTCTAATTATTGCTCCCCTTAATTACAACTGCAAATTAAAGTCTATATCTTTTGATTAATATCAACATGCTCCTTGTTGGTTTGTGCCGTGGAAGGCATCCGCCAATGCTCATCTGTACTGACAGAAACGTATCACCACTAATTAGGAAAATCTAATGAAAAAAAAAAAGCATTCATTCAGAGTAATAATTATTCTTTAAGATTTCACACACTTTGGAATTTGCTGTCCTCGTATCTGGACTGGGTGGGTTTGTCTTAAATATGGAGCAAAAGGAGTCAGGGATTACCAACTAATTACTCTGCGTCTGTCATGGGATTAATTAATTCAGATCATTTACATATATTGTAATTGTTGTAGCAGCTAATTGGCATCACAGTGCCACAGTTGCAATATTGAGTAGCGCTGAAGTTTGTTTGCTTCCAGCAAAAACAAATATGTCAGCCTTCTTCATGTATTTATTGCTCCATTAACTATTTTGAAGTGCTTACACGACTACGCCAAGTTGTTGGAAGTCATTTATTCCGAGTTTGTTCGTCACAGTCTTGGCTTTGGTCAAAGTTATGCCATGGCCATTGTTATAAGTCTTATTATGGTAATATATTTTAGCATTTTGAGACTTCTGCAACTATAACTGTAAATCTAAAATGTACAAAATGAAAACCAGTTTGATCATTTGTTTGTTAGTGACAAATGAAAACCCATTTTACAGATGAGAGACATTGGAAATAGGCCTCATCAGTGATAAAGTGAACCTTTTATTTCCAATAAAAGGGCAAGTCATATATGCCAGAGATGATAAATGATAAATATTTTATTTTGCAGCTCTCTGTGGCTCACAGCTGTTAAACCACATTATTTGTTTAAAACTGTCACCTTCTCCTGACTGATTGCAGACAAACCCCACACTTCCAAGTACGCACACTCTCAAGTGTGTCACAGCAATATTCGAGGTAGGAGCATAAAAATATTGCACCACAATTCACTGATGAAAAATGTATCAACTGTACCTCCTGAGGCTATTTAACTCCCAGTTTTACTGAATTAGTTTATTTTGTCTACCAACATGTATGGTTAATGAGATGAGCAAAATATTAGGAATAGTTTTGAATGTCATGCAAGATAATGCTCTAGCTTCACCCACTCTGATCTCAGTAATAAACAGGACCATATACTGACTATCCCTTTTCTTTGGTGGCAACAAAAACAAAATGTAGATCAGTTTTCACACTGTAGTGGGTACATTTTTTACCAAAAACTATATTTTTTTTTCTTTTCTTTCTCATTTATGCCAGAGTTATTATAGTAAATGAAAACTAAAACTGAAAATAAGAGGTAAAAAAAAAATCTAATTAGTTGAAATAAAAATAAAAACTAAAGATTTCCACAAATTAAAACTAACTAAAAACTAAAATTAACATTGCAAAACTAACTGGAATGAAATAGAATTGGAGATAAAATTAACTTTATTTGTCATTTTGAGCCTTTTTGTGGATTATTATGTTTGGACTTTTGTTTTTCTAACCCTTTTTTTCTAATTCTAATTACATACAACAAAAATTAGAGGAATTTTTGTAATGTCATTAAGATTTTTTCATCCTAGATTTTTTTGGGGTCATTATCTGCAAGTCTGTTTCTCAAAAACCAAAACTACTGATGCACTTGTTAAACTAACTAAAACTAAACTGAAATGATCAAACTAAAATAAAAAATGAAAACTAATAAAAAATTGAAAAACTGCTGTAATTCTAATTCATGCTCCTACTTCTTCAATTACTAAACCAAGTAGTTTGTCTCTCTTTTTACCCCCAATAATAAATTACAGTTTTAAATGCGAAGAATTGTCTTTGGAGAAGGAAAAGGTACACTTTAGTATGAGAACTTTGTCCCATTTATGACACAATGTTGCTTATGCAGTTACGGTTTAGGCCTTTTTTTTTTTTTTTTTTTGGATCTGGGCCAGGGCAGCCTGTAATTATTGAAACTATGAAAAATAATTGAATAATATTAAATTCTAAGGGGAAATGTCAGAACAACTTTTTGCATACTGAATCTTGAGGAAGTAGATGATTAAACAAAACAGTGATTTTTAGGTCACTAGTTGTTGTACTACAAACTGTTTAAAGGAAAGCAAAACTGATTAAGTCCTGATCATCATCCACAGGAAATATTTAAGAAGGCCCTGTTGGGATCATTTAATTTGAGGAAACAGACAAGCATCCAAGAGTTGAACCAGTTCTGATCATAGTAATGAACTAAAATTCCTCCAGGAATTTGAGGGACCAAAGACTCACATATTCTTTGGCACCCAGAGAAATTGCATTTTATACTACTTTGAACTCACTTCTCGGGCCAGCCTGTCAATGTGGTCCCAATCTGGACTAAAAGTGGGGTAAAGAGTGAGGGCCAAGGCTTGAAATAAGCAGATGACATGTGTCCCATATGGTTTCAGTATTATGGGCCCCAAATGTGAAGCTTGGGAATGTACAACTGAGCTAAGAAGGGGGGAATGGTGTGGGGTCCATATAGATGGAGCCCCAACTTAAAACCTGGTAGATCCCACTCTTGAGTTCAAATGTGCAAACATGGGCACTGCCACCATGCACAAAACCTACATGGGACCCGTGTAGCAGTCCATTTTTAACTCATCAGAGGACCACATTCAAATTCTGACTGAGTGCACATTCAGAAGAACAGCTCTAATCTGAAAAAAATATTTCTAAGGATTCTTGAAGTGTAAATGCTTTCCCAGCTGTGAACACAGACTCTCAGTAGTCGCAGTTTAAACCACCAAGGCTATTTTTTTTTCAGAGCTTTTAAAGCCCTTTTGCTTAAATAGGCCACTGAAAAGCTATGTTTTTACTAAAGAACTGCTGAAAATGTGGCTGTGTTTACAAACTCATTCAAGCCATTTAAACCGCTGCTTGTATAGATTTCTACTTTTAACTAGGCATTTGTTGATTCAAGCGCTGAATACCACTCATTAAAATGTTAGAGAGAATTGATCATGCTCATCTGTGTAGCAGAGCAGGCCTCAACACTTCAGGCTAATTTAGCTGTACCCTGAAGATCGAGGGGGCTTGAGTGGGAGGGCGATTTGGCACAAGGTAAGACTTAGTTTTCAAACCCAATCTCGTTTCTCTACATAATTATATGAATTAAATTAATTGGGAATGCTCATTTGCATATCTAGGTTATTTCTCTTATGGAGGAAAAGGACTTTGGGGAGTAGAGAAACAATTACAAGGCTGCCAGACAGTAAAATACCTCTGTTTCTTGCCACCACGTCTGCCATTTCCACCCAGTGTTGTCCTCCGGGGAGGATTCAGGCCCCGGAGCTCCAACGGAGAGATGTGATAATGCTGTAGTCCAATATGTGCAGAAGTCACATCCATGAAGCAATTTAATGGACTTCAGTTGACATCTTTAAATTACTAGTGGGCATGTGTAATTTGTTTGCCAGAGAGGAAACTGTTATGTTCTAAAGAAAAAAGTAATTGGACCTTTTTTGATCTGATACCGGCTATTAAATGATGTGGAAGAACCTAATTTTTCTGCTCATGCTGGGTGTTTGCGATTTATTTCTGCATTAAAAGAGAAACTGTGCCCCAACAGAGTGCTATTTTTAATCATTTAATCCCAGAAACTAGACCATCAGAGGTGAGAAGATTACCCAAACATCCTGCTCAAGAAGAAGAAGTTATTTTTGTGCATGTCTGTGCTGGAAACGCTTCCAACTGAAGCCTTTAGGAATACTTATTCCCCCTCACCATTCATAGATATTCTGGATGTAAACAGCGTTACAAAGTACAAGAGAAATTTATTTTCATTCTTCATCAGTCAGCATCATTATTTGAATATATAAAAAAGGAAAATAGAATTTGTTACCACAAACCCACTCAACAAAATATGGAAGGCAAAGAACATTTTAGGAATGAAAAGTCACACTTTTCAGGGAGATTTTGAAATCAGCTGATTCAAACCTTCTTCACTAAAGTCAGCTCTCGCTGAGCTCAAGGCGGTGTGTTGTGCACTCGATGGCAGAGACTAGGAGTCATACAACTGCTGATGAGCAGGAAGTCCCCAGTTTGTATGCAGCACTGCCAGCAACAAAGATGCATCTGTCCTATATTAATAATAAGCGAGCACAAGCTAATGCCAATGAGGAAACAAAGGTGGGAAACGGCAAGTTAAAATGAGGATGTGGATAAATGAGGCTCCTGGGACTTTGGCACCTTTTTTTGGAGTCTCGTCATTTCGACAGCGCCTGGTACCCTGACCTCATGTATTCTTGGATGGTTGGATCCTGTACCTTGCTTCTGTTAGCTGGACTGGTACACACCACGGTATAGAGCGGTCAAACTTTATTTGGATACAGGCTGATCAAATTTGACTGATGGTTTGACAAGGTCCTTTATTGCTCAACACAGCGGCAAACGGTCAGTGCAAGGCACATGTCAGTAAATGTATGAAAGGATTTCGGTCTGCAAAAGAAGCTTAATTAGATGACTTGCATATGTGTAAAGTCCAACTGATACAAACGCACATGCCGTCATTTTGGAGAGCCATTGTCAAAGCTCCACCTGTTCCTTGGCTGTCCATATTTATTTAAGCAAGATGACGCCAGACAGCATTCAGCATTACAAACAGTGTGGTTTCAGGGACACTGGACAAGTGTGTTTGACTGACCAGCCTTCTGTCCAGATCTGTCTCTGGCTGCAAAGATGCATCATGAAGAGGAGAACCACACGGGCTGGCAGAGACTGTTGAGCAGCTGATTTTGTATTCAGTAAGAATGGACAAATATTTCTTTTGAAAAAAGTGGACACATTTTATTTTCAGTTCCCAAATTATTAAAGAGTAGAAATAAATGAAAAAATGATGCAATGGTAAATTACCCTTTTCCCCTGTTACTTATACTTTTCTTTTTTCTTGAGTGTGTTACTGGCCTCAAATTCAAGAGTTGCTACAATGAACTGAAGACTGAAGAGAGCTTCCCGTCTTCAATACTTCTCTGTTTATTAATGTTTCTCCTTTACCATTATTTACTCAGCAATGCCAATATATAATTTTAAATCACCCACACTTTCTGTTTCTATTTTTGGGTCGAGTTCCCACTGTCTTGAGAGAAAACAGATTGAGTCAAGACCAGTTATTTTGAACAGAGTACAAATCTTTCCCCAAACTCCAAAATATAGCATTAATTGAATTTGTAAGGACTCCATGTATGGGTAATGGCTTCAGTAGTGAAAATTAAAAAAAGGAAGTCACAGTCTCACAATGCGTTTGCGCAACACTTAAAAATTTGCATTTAAAATTTGAATTTTATGATCGAGTCTGAACTCATGACTGGCTACGTAATAACAGCCCTAAAGCGCATGTAACATTTTATGATAAAGGCCTAAAAATACACAAATAATATTTTCCTAAGCCTTTTCCCTTTGTGAATACAGATGGTCAGCTCATGGTGTCATGACTTGACTACACTGCTATTATATGTGTTGCTACAACTTATATGTTCAGTGTCTCACTACAGCTTCTGGTGATCAATGCATTTATTTGTCCACTCAGACAAGTAGTGATACTGTTGATTATGACATTTTTGTAATAATTAAACAATAATAGGAGTAAAGTGGACATGGAAGTTTAGGAAGGAATTACCAATAACCCAAGAGTCCGCTAGTGAAGATGATTTAATTTAAACAACATCCACCAAGTTCGGTACACTGTAAGGAGCTCAAAGATGTAAGGGCCCACCTAAGCACAAAATCTTTCTTTAGCTCCCCTTTAAAATAAATATTTGTCCTTGATTTTCAGATGCTGTAGAGTTTAAATTAGACTTTAATGGAAAATCTTCACGACCGACTGGCAACATTATAACTGCAGGCTAGTTCCTGCATGTCTGACAGAAAATAATTTTTGTCTTAAGGTTGGTTCCTAAATTTTGATTTGTAATTAGTTTGCTCAAACTGTGTTTTTATTTCAACAACCCAGAAAGTGAATCAGTTTTGTATAATGAAACAATGGTGTTCTGCAGCAGAATCTTCTCCCAATGAGACAGTTAAGTAAATTGCCAATGTGAGTTCATTATGAATATAAAGCTAACATCTGTGTTTAAACAACAAGCTGCTGGAAAACATCATTTAACAAGTAGTTTACCAAAACATTATTAATAGTTGTTCATCTAAATAATCCAGAGAACATATGAAGGACACAATGTTTCTGCTTTGTACATGTGACACTTTGGTATTAAGAATGCCAATCTTGAATTAAATTTCTTTATTTTTCTCACTAGGAAAACATAATGCAGCCAAATGGACACTTCCATTCATTCATTCATTCATTCACATTCATTGTTTCTTCTTTTTATGGCTTTCCTGTGATAATCAGCTCAAAACAGCTCTGTCCTCATCAAAGGTCATGCTGCTCTTGCCCACAGCCAGTGTGCATGTTTGATATTCTATCTTTTAAGATGCACGAAGAAAAGGAGCTCTCATAAACTTGTTCATGTGCGATTATCTCTGACACACAGCGACACAAATTCAAAGAGGGAGATGAAGAGGGTGCAGAAGGTTGCTTCACTTCTTAAATGTATTCTCTAATTTTGAAGATTTCATTGCTATTTAACACACACAGACCAAATAATCTCATATATATATATATATATATGCATATATATATA
>JAOWBL010002940.1:0-12924 GCA_028564865.1 Zenarchopterus dispar | reverse complement strand
GACTCCTGGCTGGGAGTTGAACCAGGAACCTTCTTGCTGTGAGGCAACAGTGCTAACCACTAAGCCACCATGCTGCCTCATTTCAGATCCCACTACAGAAATAACATCTGAAGCTAGTGTAACACTGTGATAACCAAAGGCCGGGTGTTAAATTAACACTTGAGAGTTTGAAATTCAACACTAGAAAAGTTTGTATATGTGTCCACTGTTTTAAGTGTTATTTTAGAACTTTTAAAATAGTTAATTATCTAACACTAAACTAAAGTTACTGCAACACTCTATGATCTATGCACCAACAGGCTCACAATTCAGCCCAGATAGCTAACCGCCAGTTTGATAATAATACGGACTAAAATACTAATGGCATTTGTATTTGGAATAATTCCACACAAATCCAGTTAAATTATATTTTTTCAACCATGTATTTCTCTAAAAAGTGATGTTTAATGAAGGAAAACTTACTGCAGCATCAGTGTAAAATAGCATAGACTGAAATCTGAAGGTGCTTCTTCACTGGAAATTAGGATGTGATCAATTTAACACCGGAGGCATTGGGAAGCATGTCACAGCCAAAGAATATACTTACACTTGATAGCATTTACTCTGAAAGTGTTACTTTTGATCTAAATTGTGTTAAAATGACAATAATTACAACCAATACTGACAAATTAACACTGACAGATTTGGAGTCAGAGAGCAGCGAAGCTCTGCTGGGAGCTGTGGTCACTCTGTTGCCTACAAACATGCTCCGCCAGGTTCGGCTGCCTGTTGGTTAGTAGCCCTAGTTGAAAAAAGTCCTGAAACAATCCAAATCAAACTCCACTGGACCAGAGGACCCAGCTGCTACTAAAGGTAGAAGCTGATAAATTATCAACAGTCCAGCTAGCCCTGGCTAGCAGCCTTCTCAAACCCTTCCGGGCCAACCCATAATTCATTGCAGTGGTCACCGACTATAATTAACAGCACAACAATACATTTTATCATAAAAATAAGAATGATTATGCTTAATCACATCTCAGAAGTCGAGACAGTATTAAATAGGTGAAATGATAAGCGCTGGGCACGAAGCATACCCATCCATCACTCAAATGACCACATTACTAAGCATGAGTACATTAGTGGCTTTCTATTCTTTTACCTGATGAAGTGGATAAAAATTTGTCCTCATCCAGTCTTTTTGGCCCTCTCATCTTAACAATGTTGGTTCAGTTTATTGAGATTTGCATGCATTAATTTATGCACAGCTCTTTGACTATTTGAATCAGGTTTAGGAGTGGACTTTGGGTCATCTCTACACATTGGCACTTTTCGTTTTTAGTCATTGCAATGTGGTTTTACTGGATATTTGGGACCATTGTCCTGTGGTTTTATTTGCACCAATCTTTGGGGCTCATATAGATGTCCTCACATCTCACTTTAGGAGACTTTATTACACAGAAGAATTTGCTGTCAACTCAGTGACTATTAGGTGCCAATTTCGTCAACTCGAAACAAACCTATATCACCACACTTCCTGCATCATACTTAACATTTTCTGTGACATATTTATGCTAATATGTTGTGTTTTGTATGGACGTGGTCACAGTTGGTGAAGTGCGTGTGTATATCAGAACCTGGGAGCTTCTTTTGTTTGGCATCAAAGCACATTACAATCAAATATTAAAAGCAGCTTAAAGATAGTGAAATAGAGTTGTTGTTTTTTTTTTGAGTGTCATTGCATTTAGTCTGCTCCATTACAAACCCATGCCTGTTGATACAAGTAGGACCACTTACAGTTTTGAGTGGTTTGTATTACATTTCTACGCAAGTTATGTACAAAAGCTTATACACTCACATAAATGCCTTAAAGCAACAAATAAAACATTTATTCTTAATTTCAGTATTTCTAGTTCAGCTCTTTCTTCTTTTGAAGTGTTACAAAATCTTCAGTGGTAAAGAACTGAACTGATAAGACCTTCATGTTAGGGTGGAAAAAACATGTTGGACTTTGGAGTGGGTGGCCCAAGTACATCTGGTGGCAGTCTTCACGAACAGCTCCACCTTCACTTGAGTCCTTCATGCACCATTGACCACCCTCATGTTACTGACCCTCCCCTAACCTTTGGAAAAATGACTAAAGACATATCTTTAGGAGCTACAGCTACTACACACCTGAGAAAACACACCTGTTCACACAAAAACATTGCCCCGGAAGCTTACAGACGCTGCTCGAGCACATTTTGTGTGCCAGGATGGGTCAGCAGGTAGTCAAAGAGTATGTGTATTTCAAATATCTCTTAAGGCAATACATAGATATACCAGATGTTGTGAGAGTAGTTCATTAAGTTTGACAAACAGCAACATATATTCAATAAATTAACTGGACATATGAAATTTTAACCCTGAAATGTACCAAGCATTCTTCCTGACAAACCTGCAGCCACGTCTGGTAATATAACTACTCATTATTTAATACAACTCTAACCAGAGGACACAAGTCTACTCTTCTTACTCATGAAAGGCCTTAGTCTGAAGAGGCTATGGTAAAAAGCGCCCCCACTCATACGTACTGTTGGTTACTGAGAGCACACCAAAGAAATTCTGAGATCTGCATATTTATTTAGCCTTTATTTATTCAAATTTAATGAAATGTCTAATGCAGAGGCTGAAACATAGCAGGCTTTGAGCTGGCTGTGATTGAAGTGCTGGTCAGTCCCCCCGTGTTGCTTACATTGGACCTGGCCTCAGAGATTAGAATAATATGAGCACATAGGCCTTTGCCTGTTCCTGGCTTCCTCGCCCTCCCTCTCACCCTCCTCCCCTTCTCCCAGCACCTCAGTTTGAATTATGTAATTACACCAAGAGCCTTCTGTATCATGTCTTCTATTCGACCGCATGTATGAGGAGACATATTAATTCTCATATAGAACTTTTATTTTCATGAGGGGATTCATCTCATGTACCCAGAACCACTCCCTCTTGCCCCTTTTTTCACATCTTTTAAATGCAAAAGTGGGGGAGGTGGTGGGGTTCAACTATGGCTGGATACAGAGATCTTTTACTGCCCATTAAAAAAGAAACAAAGTAAATAAATATAGTTGACAGAAAAGCTAAATCAAATCAAACTGAATCACACCACTGGCAAAGCCATGAATAAGCAAATGTACATTTTTGGGTATACTCTTTTTCTGTGGCTGTATTGAGTTTCAGTGATCATAAATACACAAAGAAGTCTGGTAAACTGCAGTGTTTATTTTAAGTTGAACATTTGTGACTGTATTAAACATAAAGAAACAGACAGAAACATTTACACTTCCTTTTAGCAACTTGAAATGATGAACTTGTGAATCAGTCTCTTACAATGATCTGATTAATCATAGTTATGATTGATGGAGGATTACAATTGTATATTGTACTCAAATACAAAGGTTAACTGTTTCAAATGGCTGGCTACATTTTTCAGACTTCATCTCTGAGTATTGGTGAACCTTAACCCGAGCAGATTTGTGATGTTGTTTCATATTTTGCAGCCATTATACTTGTAATCATCTACAAACGAATCAAAGCCACGACAAGCCATTCTATTGGAGGATCTTTGACACTCTTCAACTGTAGGTTTCTTTTCAATCCAGGTGTTTAAGTCCAACAGATACTGCATCCTAGAAAAAGAGAGAAAGAGAGAGAAAACTTTAATAGGGATAGTTTGACTAACTGGAAAAGTTGACCAAGCCTTCAATATAATTAATTGTGCTTACTGTCCATTAGTGTCAGTCGTGGCACCATCTTTGCCCATGATTAAATATTGTTTTCCCTCCTCTAATTGCCCCTTACAATGAAGTCTCTTGGCAAACACTCGAACAGAGTTCTCAACAACTCGCATATCTCCATCTTGGAAACAGAAAATAGTCATATTTATAATAAACCTTTGGAAAATTGACATAATAGGACATAACCTATTTTCATTTTCAATGCTGTGCCCTCTAATGAAGTGTGTAGACAGTTTACTCACGAAATTTGAGAACCTCAGTTATATTACTTTTGTACAGCTCAAAATTGCTCTTCACAGAAACACTGTCAACTGCAACAAAGTATGCTGGAATGCAAGAAGAATCAGTAGTGAGTAGCTAACAAGTGTGTACTCAAGTCCAGTAACAATATTCTTCCAGTATGTTGACTTGTGCAGATTACTGACCATAATCCACTAAAGGGGAGAAGCAAGCATGTTCTGAACGGTCATTCTTTGTGATTTTCTTGCCTTTGATCCTTTTAAAAGTATCTTTTAGTTGATGGCAGGGTCCTAAGAGTAGATAAAACAAAGTAATTTCAGCTGTATTTCCACAAATCCAGATATTACAGCAACATATATTCAAAAGTTAAAGTCAAGATTGATCTAAAGGAATATGAAAGGCAACTTTTCTCAACAACTTCAAATAAAAGTCACATTCTGTTCATTAACTTCATCCATCCATCCTTCCATCCATCTATCCCCTTAACTTCCTCTTATCTGGGACACCAGATATCTCGCTTGGTTGAGCAGATGCTGGATCTATGGATGTTATGTAGCTGGCCCAGGTTAGACTCCTAGCCCATAGCTCTTTGTTGCAAGTCTTCCCATTCTTTTTACCCAAATTTCCTGTCATACCACTTTTATTAAAAGGTAGTAACACAACAATAATAAAAATCATTAAAAAAAACTTTTAAAAAACCCTTATGCTTATACAAGAAAGAGAAAAGAAACCCAGACCTCCCTCTCCCTGGCCAACTCATCTAGTCAAGAGATGTAATCTATCTCGGAGGTCCTGGGTCTCGGGTGGGCCTCCACCTAGTCAGACACACCTGAAACACCTTCATAAGGAGGCATCCCAGAGGTATCCTTACCAGACACCCGAACCACCTCAATTAGCTTGTCTCAAAATGCAGGACCAATGACTGTGGTCTGAGTCTTTTTCTAAAAATTTCTCATTATTTCAATAAAGTAGAGTCCAGGTGCCATGTGGGGTAAACGCCACAGGCTACAACAGTGAAAAAATGTCAGTCATAGTTTTACTGGATCTCAGTGCTGCATTTGACACAGTTTACCATAATATATTACTTAAAGGACTGGTGAACTTGGTGGGTCTATCTAGAACTGTACTAAACTAGTTCAAAGTGCACTTAGAGAACAGGAAGTACTTTAAGTCAAACGGTAATTTTACATCTGAGCTGACAAGAATTACATTTGGAGTTCCCCAAGGTTCAATCCTGGGAATTCTTCTGTTTAACATCTACATGATCCCACTAGCACTGATTTTAAAGAACAACAAATTAGGTTACTATAGCTAAACAGATGACACGCAGACATATATTACAATATCACCAGGAGACCTCGGCTCTGCTCAGACTCTTGGTAAATGCATTGAGAAGATTGACTGGATGTGCCACAACTGTCTCTAGTTAAACAAAAAAAAAAAAAACTGAAGTAATTGTCTTTGGAGCCGAAGAGAAACAATTACAGGTCACCACAGAGCGTCAATCTGTACACCTAAACACCGCCAACCAGGCCAGAAATCTGAGCGTAGTGATGAACAAGATCTTTGGAAAAACACGCCAAGGCATTAACAAAGTCAGCCTAATTTCACCTCAAGAATATGTCAAGGATAAAAGATCTGATGTCTCAGTAGGCGCTGGAGAAACTAGTCCATGCATTCATCTTTAGTAGTGATTATTGTAACAGTATCTTAAAGGTCTATCTAAAAAAACAGACTGATATGTGATGATGTTTTATCTCTGTAAAGCACTTTGAATCACCTTGTTGTTGAACTGTGCTATATAAATAAACTTGCCTTGCCTTTACCTTACAAGGATTCATCTGTCTATAGCTCCTCCACTTGAGACACCCACTTCACAGTTGTCTGATTTTCAAATGTACAACTGTGTGAATTTCCTAATTAAGTTAAAAGTCTGAAGTTCCTCAATCTCCTTGGGATTGTTTTAAACAAATACACAGTAGTGTTTGTACCGGTTTCCTGGGTTTATGCTATCTTTGTTAGATTAGCATAGGAGGGACATGTACAGAGATCAATTAGTGATTTAATACTCGTCATACTATAGATGATAGGTAGCAGGAAGAAACTATATGTATTCTGGACCCTACAAAAATGAATTAATATAGTTGTGTGTGTACACAGGAAGTTATTACTATCTAATATTTTCATACATTACACATTTTGCTCCAGTCAAAGAGCACAGTTTTTCTGGTAAACAGTTATCAGGTGATACACATCTTCTGATCATTTCCAGCAAAATCTTGGCCTAAAAGACTAAATTTAGCCTTAAATTGTTTCACTCTGGGCTTTGGTTACTAAAATGAATCTATAAAACCACTGGTATGAAATTTCTATAGTTAAGAAGTCTGCTAGTAAGGGCTCACTTTCTGCACACTGACAAACATCCTCTGAACAGAGTTTGGAGATCATTTTGCTTCTTTTCGGTGCAGAGTAGAATACAGTGCACTTTCTTGCTGCAAAGAAGAAAAAAAATCCATGAGTTCATCTCAAACGAAACAGATGTTGTACAGAGAGATGTTCAGAAAACATTTAAGTGATGGCTTACTTGGTTCATAATAATCATAGAACACAGCTGGAGCAGGTTGTAGAAGACCAACTGGCACAATTTGTTTTGCACGAAAACTTAAACATTCCTCAGCTTCGAAGAGCTTGAGAGGGGAAAAATATTCATTAGTAGTGAACACGCCCAGTTTTCATTCATATCTTGATTTCAACCTCACCTCATTGAAATAGATTATCACCCTTTCAAAGTTGGCCTCGTAATGGGTGATGTATTGTTCAGGTGGCTTCATTAGCTGAAAAGAACATAATAAACACATGCATATTCTAATTTTCAAATATTTAATTTTAGTGCATCTAAATATAGTAATATGCTGTGCTTGTTTGTATCTGTACATGTGTTTGCTGCAAAAGTATGTAAGCATACATGGTAAGCAATTATTAGGAATCTTGTGTAAGTTTAGGCTGTGTCAGTAGGTCAGTCTATGTCCATTGGGAGCATTAAACGAAAAAGTCTGAAAAATGGCAATGGATGATGGACATTTGGAATTAAATGACTTGACTCTTGGTTTACTTCCTGATGTCACACAGTAAGATAAAAACACACATTAAAAGATTGTGGACAGGCCCCAAGCTAGTTTTTATGCGACAAAACCAACATCTTGAAGTTGAAATTGTTCTATAAAAAAATAAAAAATAAAAATTCCTTTAAATCAAAGTGAAGGAATGATAAATAATTTCAAACAATTATTCCCAACAATTATTTTCAGTATTAAACTGTCAAACAAGTGTCATACTGTATATATCTTTTTTCTGCTTTCATGGATTGGGTGACACTATAATAATTGTTCAGTAGGTTTACAAGGGCTAATTCTTTAAGGATGAACCAGTAAACAAGATGGTACATCGGTTAGGACACAAAAGAGTGAGAAGATTTGTCATTCATAGATTTGCTTGAGCATCTTGATTTATTGAATCAGGTTGACACTCAGCTCCAGCAGACCCCCGTGACCCAGAAATGGAACAACGGGTTTAGAAAATGGATGGATGGAGGTTGACACTCAGTATTTCCATCAGTTTCTCATCATTGACTTGGAGCATTAACTGGACTACACAATAAGACTGACGAATGTCTCTGCAGGTGAGTAATACAAACATGAGACAGGACTGTGAACCAGAAGTCCTAATTTAGCACACTTGTCACTTCCTATAAATAAGTATTGATGTTCTGGGTGACTGAGCCTTTTATACAATAATGTTTTAGATTCTGTTTATGAAGAAATGAACAGTCTGAACTTTCAGGCACCCTTGCATACTGAAGCACTGGTTTCACAGAGGATTTGCCAGTTGCTTAACTACACATTGTTTTTCTCACTTTGTTTTTTATGCACTTTAGTTTTCACGATGATTGCTTTTCCGTCACTGACAAACCTACGTCAAAATATATCTTGTAGTTAGATACTATCAGACACTTTTTTGTGTAGTTTGTTTAACTTGTAGGGCTCCATACCCATCTAATTTTGGGATTCTATCAGGTGTTCTTTGAATTAATAAATAAACTAAAGCTATATGTGTAACTAAAAATTCTCCTCACACTTTCAGATAACATAACAGTGATGAGAATAATAACTAAGATAATATAAAAAGAAGAACAAACCCTGTCCAGATCTCCAATTTCAGCCACAAATCCACTGAGCAACGTGATATCAGCAATCGCCATTCCTGTGAGTTGGCCATCTGGTTTGTGACTGCACAGAAAAAAAAAACCAGACAACATATATTAAAAAAATCTTGACTCTTTGTTTTATTTTATATTTTGCTTAGCCTAATGATATAAATAAAATGAGAATACAGTACATAGTCCTCATTTGACTAACCTGACACAGATGCTGTAAGTAACAACATCTGAGACTGGATTGCTTTCAAGATCCCTCTTTTCACGTGTGTGAGCATCAGATTCCTGAGCCACTGATCGTGATACTTGTGCCACATCTTGGTCCGTATCATAGTCCTCATAGTAGTCATAGTTTTCTATGATCTTTTCTGAAAAAAAAGAACATACTGTTAATGTGTAGATTTTAGTAGTGGTTGTGATTTATTATCAGTTAGAAAAAAACTCACCTGTGTACTCTACTTTTCCCTCCACTGTGACCTTGATAGAAAGTTGGTCGCAGTGATCCTTAGGGTCCAGCAAATAGTAAGCCTTGACAGTCTGCCAACAAGGAAACATAAATTACAGATGCCACTTATGAAATACTAAATGAAACAAATGAATCAAACTTACTTTCAGCTTGATGTCTCCTTCTCCTGTCATATCCACCCTAATATTCTTCCCTGTAAATCTCTGTGAAAACAGTTGCAAGAGAAAACAACATAGTTTAGAATAAGATATAAAAATATATTTGAATGTGTGTGCACAGCAGGGCACATCCATGATACCCTCAAGCTGGTCTCGACTTTTTCCCTCTTATTTTCCAGTGACAGGGTGACAATTTCGTTCCTTCCTTGGACTGTGAACTCTGCTATCATATTTGCCTCAGGGCTGAGGGGCCTCTTTAGCTCAAACTCTGACATGGCTTCCAATGCCACGATGGTATCCTGGGTAAACATGATAGAAGAAAAAAAAGTCAGATAAATAAATACGTTGATGCTGGTTATTGTAGACTTAGAATGATCAATATATGCAAAATTACAGATTTCATCCAAAGAAAGGAATTTCTTAAGGTTTAATCTATTGTTAAGCAGCCATTGTATTTACCTGTGTTGTTCTGTAGCCTCCAAAGAAATTTTCTTGGCTGGCTAACCAGCAGGCTATTTTTTCTGCCCACTCCATGTTTCCTACTTCCACCGCAGCTAAGAGTGCGTACGCTGTCGTCTCTATTGTGATAGCATGGCCTATGTTGGACTTTTGTGTCCACATGTAGCAGCCATCCTGCTCTGATAATTTAATAAATAAATGAAACAATAAGTAAAGCACAACTTAAATCCAAGTCATTAGTAATGTATCATTCTATTCCAATGTCAATTATCTAGAGCTGAAAAGGTTTCCTCTGTACTATCTTATCCTGATAACTCTCTCACTTACTTCCCATACCTTATCAGATCTTGAAAAGTAAATCAAACTAAATACATCACACATTGATTTGATTGGATTGGACATGCCTATTGTGACCAGTGACTGAAGTTTTGTCCATCCAGATGTTCGAGCTGCTCCACGAGGCAGACAAGTTGAGAGACAATAGGCTGTAATGGCCACAGCGTAGGTATTGTTGAGCTCTGAAAGTTGTGACTGGAGATATTTCGCTGCATTTGAAATGGCGGTTTCCTTTTAAAAATCAGAATTAAGACATTGGGTTAATTATTTTCACTTAATGTTCCTTCCATATAATGAACTAGCAAACTTTCACGAAATCATGATTATACTAATTAGAATGCTCACATCTCCGCACTGGCAATATGTAGGACATGATATTTTAAAGCTTTATTCAGCCTGCTAATAAACTGACACTACATAATATCATTATAATCAAAGCACAACTGAGGCCAGTGCCAGTATAATAGGCTTACATGTAATAAACCAAACTGGATTAAGTTATTTTGGCTATGGAAATGTTAGTGAACAAAGTGCAGAGGATAATCAAAGTCATTAGGAATCATCAGGGTAGAAGATGACATTACTATTACTGCTACTGCTTTTTAATTTATCTTCTCTCCTGATACATAATAGCTACACTGGTAGTAAATTTTTTTTTTTTTGATAATCTCACCGCTTCAGCTTGATTTTCAGGTGTCAGGAATGGAAGGGACCGATTCAGTGCAAGAGTAATGAAAGCTGTCATGGATGCATCTTCTTCTGTCCTTGGCTACAGTAAACACAAAGAGGCTGTATTGAAACCATGGTCAGATTCTTTCATAGCCAAATTATGCTTACTATTAATGTTCTTATGAATTGACATAAATTAAATGAAAAAATAGGTTACCAGGCCTCTGTTTAACACAGGATGTGGATCATTGAATGACCCATCACTCTTCTGTGTCGAGAGCAAGTAACTGACAGAGTGCCTTATCTCAGATACATTTACAGCCCTGCTTTGCCGACTCTGTTGTCCAAAATCTCCACTCTCACGCTCTGCCACCAATGACAGAACTTTCACTACAAGGGCTGTCACCCTGGGGAAGATGGAAAAAGTGGGATAAATAAGTGGAAATGGTTGATTTATTGTGTTGCTTTAATAAAATTATTATACAAATAATTCTGTACATTTCCAGCATGTAATACATGAAAATAACTGAGGCAAATCAAAACAAATACTCACCAATTGCTGTATTTCACTGACTTAAATGATGTATAAGCACCACTAGACTCATCCTTGAATTTTCTTTCTCTCATATGCATTAGACCTGAAAAAGTGTAAACAGTGATTTAGGCATGTATCTTGATCTTCTTAAGCTCAAAGACTATGGCGAGAAATGGGCTACTGGAACTTGAAATAGGAAACAATAGACATGAGATGTGAACAAGGCACTGTTGGAATGCTACTACCTCAGTAGGCCTAGAGAGTGGAGTTACGGGAAGAGATTGTGAGACATACGGATGCTTTGATACCCACAGTATTCACTGACATCAAAACAGCTTGTTGCTCAGTGTTTGAACATACACAAACAGCAACTGTTACCACAGCTAGATACTGAGGAGGTACAACATGTTAATGCTACAGCAAGGGGGAGCCAAGATGAGATGTCAGAAGGGGGACTTAACACCAACTCCCTCCAGAGATTAGGTACCAAGCCCCAATGACAGATGAACTGAATGAATAAACTGAAGCAACTGACCTGAGAGATAAGATCATGGCTAAGATAAGAGCCTGTCAACCCCAACACCAACTAGCGAGAATGAGTGAATTACCACAAGAAAGTCTCCTAGCTGATGTGAATGTATCACTAAGAACGATCCCTACTGCAACCATCACTGAAACCAGTGAGCTGATATACAGTACAACAGTAAATTCTGAAGATGCTTGGCCAACGTTGCAGTAACATGAAGAGCAAGAAGGAAGCACCATGGCAGAGGAGGTTAGAAGCCAAAATCAAGACAACTCGGAGGGAAGTAAGCCAGCTGTCCGAAGTCCAGAAAGATGCAACCAGAAAACAGGCACCCAAGAAGTACAGTCAGATTCCCATACCTGAAGCTCTGGAAACTGCCAAACAAAGACTCTTGCTGCACGACTGAGGAGATACACCAGAGAGATTGAGGCCAGGAAAGTAAACTGGCTGTTTTACACTCACCCAGATAACGTGTACTCCCAGTGGCAGTGTAATACCACACAAGCTAACCCACCAAGACGGGAGACTGAACAACACTGGGAAGGCATATGGAAGAAGGAAACATCACATAATAGTGAGGGACAGTGGTTAAAATGTTTAAGAGTGCACCACAGCTCCCTCCATGAACAAGGGCCGGTAAGTATCACAGTGGCAGATATGCAAGACAGAATCTCAGATATGAAGAAAAGGACACCACCTGGACCTGACATGATTCACACATACTGGTTAAAAAAGCTAACTTCACTCCATGAGTTTCCAGCAGCACAAATGAACCAACTGCTGAAGGATGGGACCCACCCCAAATGGCTGACCAAGGAGCCATTCTTATTCTAATCCTTATTAAACTACCAGCCGATAACCTGCCTCTCGACAACATGGAAGCTCCTGTCAGGCATCATGGTGGATAAGATAAGTGGGCACATGGATCAATACATGACAGAGGCACAGAAAGGTATTGGTAAAATACCAGAGGAGTCAAACACCAGCTGCTGGTTGACAGAACTATCACTTGAGACTCCAAAACCAGACAGACAAACTTGTGCACAGCCTGGATTGACTACCAGAAAGCCTATGACTCACTGCTGCATACATGGATCCTGGAATGCCTGAAGCTGTAAAAGGTCAACAACACTCTAAGAGCCTTCTGTTACGGGTGGTCAAAGAGCCCTGGACCCAGTTGCAGAGTGTAGTTCCCAGAGGGTTTATTCACACAGTCTTTCGAAACGGTAATCCAGAAGAAAACAAAAAGAAGTCAACGAGGGCTTCTTCTGGAGACTATAAAAGGCTTAACGAAAAAACCCCATCAACATGGGTATCAAGTCATAACCATAACGATTCCAGCTAAGGTACAAAAACTCACTATAAACTTTAAAGGACATTCTCATAATGACCCCACTTGCATAAGGTCCTGGATGAAAATAGGTTGTTGAATATTGTGTGGCTTACCAATTGGCTGTCAAAGGATTGAATGGTTGTAATTACCGTATTTACTTGCTCATAGGTTGACCCGCTCATAAGTCGAGAGGGGTTTTTTGGGGTTCAAAATCAAGTTTTTTGCCTTGACCTGCTCATAAGT
>JAOWBL010002939.1:0-12926 GCA_028564865.1 Zenarchopterus dispar | reverse complement strand
TGTGTGTGTGTGTGTGTGTGTGTGTGTGTGTGTGTGTTTTTAATATTACACATTTACAACTGCTTCAGAGAAAATAACGTAGCTCTGTAACTTAAGTAAATAAAGATGTTTTGCATCAGACTTCATCAGCATTTACAGGTAAGTAGTAGTAGGTAAGTAGTGGGTAAGTAGTATATAGTAATGAGATAGCTCAGTGCATTTAGCATTATCTAATAGCTAGCATTACTCCTTAAGTACATCTTTCTAAGCTGCCTGATAACATCACATTCGTGTGCTCTCCTTTCATTATAATGCTACATTGAAATGAACACACTGTATTTGTGGGATGCAACATTATACAAAATGTAATATAAAAGCATCACATAATTGCCACCATCTTAAAATAGTGGTCCAAGTCATTTTTCTCAAGTTTTTCAAAAAACAACTTAACCAAATATTTAGTTTAGCTTTTTTCAGTTTTCGGAGAATCCTAAGAAAAATATGACTTAGGCCAGTATTTTAAGAGCGTGATGATCTTTACTCTGGATACCTTTTGCATCACTTGTGCATATTTCCTGTATATTTAGAATTTGTAAGTAAGATGAGCTGTGCACTTTTAATTATTTAGCATTTGTGCCTACCTTTCATATGCATAAATGCTGCATATGAGTAAGAGACTGAGCAAAACAGGATGAGAAAGTAAGTTAAAAATAGTCTAGATGTACAGTAAGGACATTGTGAGTGACATTTTGTAGCAATGGAACATTAACTTTAGTTCAGGGTGTTTAAAGATTAAAGTCAGACAAAAGAAAATAACTCCAGAGAACAAGCGTGAAATATTAAGCATTTTCCAATCAAACTACTGAACTTCATTTAATTCTTCCTGGTTCACAAGTACCGTCTTGCTGAACCTGAATCTTAGTCATCTTTGTTTCCTGCAATATTGGGATGAAATCAGGAGTCATACAAAATGTGAAGCTAAATTCATGAAAAGAATGAGGTAATTGTAAGAAAAGAAGGTAATAAAAAGGAGAAGTCCACATTAGGATCCAAGGGGAAATGAAGGGAAAGAATGACGTAAGGGAAGGATGGAAAAGGCATTTCAGTACAAATAAAAATGTGACAGCTTCAAAAAATAATGATAATAACAACAGAAATTTAAGGTAGCCTCCACTCAAAGAGTCCCACAACAGGGCATCTTGGGAAGGCACCACTGCACATGGTGCCCTCAGGCCTGACCTAAGGGACCATTCAAGGAGATACAGTTTTTAGCACTTCCACATTAACTTCATTTTTACATCCCCAGATTTTGATGCAGTCACCAGGAAGCTATTTTTGTTGAAAATGATCTCAGAAAACTATAATAAACTATTTTCTGGTTTTTGCAGTCTGCAATGCCATCACTTTTCATATCCAGAGTCTAAATGTCTTTTATTTACAATTGATGCCACAAGCACTTCTTACACTTACTATTAGTTACAAAACCATTGCCAAGATCTCACGATAATATTTTATAATTTACAACTGTGGGTACACACCCAGACATATAAGCACATAGTCACAAAAGGCGGGATACATTATTGGAAGGAAAAAAAAAAAAAAAAAGACTTCTCATGCTAACTGGATTACAAAATATTGACTGGAAGGCAGCTAAGCTGTATAGTAGAAGTACAAACTCAAAGCGAATGTCTGTCTACTCAAAAACAGAAACAAGAATATATTTTATCTTCATGAGGCCATGAACACAAAACTGAGCTTTCATCCTGTAAATCGGTGTTCAGACTTTTTTTTCTTGAAACTTCGTTCTGCATTTGTGCCTACAAAACATCTGCGGCCCTCCTCCCAGCCACCAAACCCTTACTTACATGTAATCACACACGGAATAATCTCCAAACCTGCATTTGCATCTGAAGGCTGTCTGATATTTAGTGCTGAATGGGGAAATTACTGGTTGTTTAGTCCTGTGTGGGTGTGATAGTGGATCTTTTGACAAAAAACAAACAAACAAAAAAAAACATTTGTATGGGTTCTCCTAGATACATTTTCCTGACAATCGATTTGAAGGTGAGAGAGCACTTCATCACAAATCAGATATTTTAAATCCCTGAGACTAGAAATACAGAAGTCCACCGCAGGATTCCTTAAAAATGCATGAGATTCAACTGGCATTGGGAAAAGGGCTGAATTTGCTCTTGAAGGGTATTTATGTCCTCAGGGGGAAAAAAATAAGAAAAACTCAGTGTGTAAATTCATGTTGCTGTATTGTGTAAAAATGCATATACAGTACCAGTGGACTGGTTTGTTCTGCAGTGGAAAGTTCTGTGGCTCTGTGTCATTTTTCCAACTCTATATTTCACTTTGTAATGGAGCATGTTAGATTAAGGACTCTGCAGCCACTTATTAATCTTATTGTAGAGAGTGAATGTGTCAGCAGGATATGTTTTTAAAGCACATCAGTCACCTCTTCACAGAAGCTCCTACAATGCATTTGCACCTTTTCATACAACAGACCTCAATGTGCAACAACAGTGTTTTAATGCATCCAGCCATCCACACATGCTTTAAATAATTCAGTAAATGGGTGTTGTGCTTATTAAAAGTGCAAATCTACTTTTGTGAACTTCTGTGCAATGAAAAAAAACCTTGTGCAGTCTTGTTTATCTCTGGTGCCCTTAGGGTGGACTGTTGGCTATGGATGGCACAAGACAAGACTTTCTTCTGGCAAACTGAGTAACTGAGTTTGAACAAGTCTGAAGGTCGGCTGGAGCCTATCTCAGCTCATTACAGGCGAAAGGGAGGGGGTACACCTTGGATATGTCACTGGCCTTTCACAACATTGCTCCTTTCATGAAGGGATATGTCTTTTGTACATATCCGTCCATGCCCTTAAATTTGCCATGGAGGGATATGTTCAAGATCTTAGAATACATATGATCGGCAATAAGGATCAATTGGAGGCAAGGGTTTGCAGATCCAAGTGCAAGTGGAAGAAGCCCCATCTTATAGTCGTCACAATCACAGAAAATAACATCTAGGATCAGTACTGTTCATGCACTGTAGGGAATGATTTGGAAGAACATAATTTTAGATCTAATAGTCATTCAGATAAATAGTCATTTAGCTCTTTTTTGTTTGACTTCAGTAAATGGAATAAAACTAAAATCATGCCAAAACCTCCCCCAACAGCGAGGCTGGATACAGAGTGGTAAACTTCACAGTTACTATCCCACTGGCATTACAAAAGAAACTTAAGCAGTACCATCTGCATGTAAGACACATAAAACCCATCTATGCCATGCATTTCAGGTTAGTCAAATGCACCAAACACAGTCTGTAAACCACAAAGACATTGTATTCAATAGTTTCTCTAGCAATTTCCTGTTTTGTTGCAACACATAATGGCTCGCTTTTAGTGTGTATTTTAAGGAGACGGCCCCTGTAAGGATTAGCCGAGATAAACAAGCTTTACCATGAACATGCATTCCAACAACTGCTTGGTTTTTTCACAGATATTTACCTTGCAGTTAGACCAGCACCATCAAATTTAGATGGTTATTTCAAACAGCATGGGGGGAAATACCACAACAAAAGAGAGACCCTCCATTCAAATAAAAAACACTCCACCAAGAAAGCAGACATACAACAGGATTACATCATAAAGGCAGGCACATTTATGTGGGAATGTGACAAAAGCATTTGTCACATTACTGCTTCTACATCAGAATGGTACAACATCTAGAGAAGCTATTTATCCTGTAGTGCTAATAGTTTAAAACAAACACTAATATTTCAAACTTATAGCAAGAGTGAATGCACTCAAGGATCTGTCATTTTAGGCTGGATTTACATTCTGCTTGTATTATACATATGTCATTTATTGTCACATAATGAAGTGTTGCTTTACAACTTAACCCTTGGAGCACAGAGCATTTAGATTGTTTTTTTCCATCATGATGTTAAAATATATACAGGCTGTAAAACTGCAGAAAACTGTGTTGCACAATCCAATTACATTTTATTTCCTATTTTCACCAACTATATGGACAAATCTAAGGAAAAAAGTACTCACAGTTTTCAAAACTGGATTGAATTATTTGATTTTATTTCCTATCTATCATCAATAAAATGCAGCACAGTTCAAAGTTCACTTAGCTTATTTTTATGGTTAAAAAATAATTTATTTTGTGAGTTCTGCACAATTGTTGCTATTTCTTTTTCTTAAAATGCAATATAAAGATAATCATTACTTTGACTAGACAACACATAAAAAGATGAAATAGGGCATCTCAGTCAGAAGATGTGACCTATAAGGCCCCACCCCCTCATAACCCCCACCCCCTTCCCTGCCATGATGTCCATATAAGGAATTGTCTATTGTTCTCATGGCACTTTACCAAGGGTGGCTTCTGGCACAGAACTGTGACGCTTGAGCTCTAAGGGTTAAATAGGATGGCTGACTTTGAGAAACATAATGTATCTGTTTCAGTGCTTAAAAAGCTTCTGCCCTGCATCCTTACTTGTATGTAACTCCATGTAAAGGATCACATCCCCATTCTTTCCTTTTCATCCTAAAGCCTCCATTCTTCTGTAACCAATGATTAATAAATAGACCTCACTTTGCTCTAAAAATTTCCATGTAAGTGCAATTTGTCTGGCTTGCCTCTCCTCCTCTTTCTAAACCTGGTATTCCCCGTTAAAGTTAGTTTTTTATCCATTTTCTCCTTCCTCTCTTCACTGCCCTCAATCAGACAGTACAGATATTTGATGTTATTTGACCACCGAATCATTCCTCTCAAGTCAAGAGGACATGGCTCTTAGTCTTCTGTTGTCCATTCAATTTTCTTTTTTTTTTTTTGGATTTACGAGTCATTACACTGGGTGTGATCTGGATGCCATTACATTTGTTCAATCACTGGAAAAGAAATGGGTGCACTTAAAAGAGTACTTACAATAATTCTTCTTGGACAGGTGAGAAAAGGTAGCGCAATGATGGCCTACCGTTATAAACAATTACCTCTTTTCTCCTGTTTCTGCTTGCTTCATTCTTATTCTTTTGTGAATATTAACTCATCCTTGAAATGTGTGAAAGAGAAATTTAACTGAGAAGTCTGGAAAGTCCATATATTTGTTTTTAAATCTGGTACTTTCCATGAAATCCTTTGAAACTTTTCAGTGGGATGAAATAAAAAAGAGGCAGAAAACAGTGGTGGTAGGCACCGAGGAGGATGAGGGAAGAAAACGTCTCCGGAGCTCAGATGTTTTAACACTGTTTATATCCACACTGTACTATCACTTTATCACAAAATCTTCAAGAGAAAATGTTCTCAAATATGTTTCTTGCCCTACTCTGCATGTATTAAGAGCTATCCTTTCTCTACATTCATCCATCTATGTTTTCTGAAACTTCAGCTGATTCATGTCGTCAGCTGTCCAACAAAGTTTATTTCAGATTTACTGCTTTTTCTGTTTTGGTCCATGATAAATTTTGATTTGAAATTTTCATGCAAACTACTTTTGTGCTGGCTCTGTGTGTGAATAATAAGAGAGAATACCTCCGCTTTTAAAACTGACGCGTTCATAGTTTTTATACTTCATATGTAATGGAGTATATATTTTATAGTGTTTCTGATCAATTGGCATAAATTACATTTCACTGTGTGGAAACAAGGGTGATAATATTATGGGTGTGAAACATTTGGGAGATGAACAACCATGAAGACAAACACAAAGTGCAAATCAGATGAACAGAGAACAAAACTGACATGTTTGATCTGTAGTAGTCCATGTAATCTGGGCCTTGTAAAACTGAAGAAGTGGTTGCCCTCTTACCAGGACTGAAACTACAAATGATAATGTCCATAAATTATAGGAAATGACAGTGTCTCCTGGTAACCAGAATCATCATTTGAATTCGATACGTAAAAACATTTCAAAAGTGAGTGAGATTGGCAACTATAGAACAGAAAGGGATATTCAAAGCCTAACTACTTTTTTTTTTTTAATGTAAAAATGATAACAGACCTCTCTAATCATGGCTGGTATGTCTGGGAACAAGCTCCACACCACTGACTCCACATAAAAGACTGACAGTGAGTCGCTGTTACAAGTGTAACCAATGCTGAAGTGGATAAAACGCTAATATCATGATGTGACCATGATGATATTAGAGCTTGCTTCACATCAGGCCCCAGAACATCTCTCACATCTGAACTCCAGGTAGAAAAACAAAACAAAAAGTAATCTCATCTCGTTGAATCCTAAGTCAACAGATTTTCCCCACGGGCCGTTATAACACCATAAGGCAGAGCGTTTCTGATCACGGTTCACAAACCTGTCTGATGAAAACCACGACGACCTCTGCCTGCACTGGTGACTTGTATAGGGTTGGTCACACACTGCTTGTGCATTTTGACAGAGGTTTTGCTAAATAAATAATGGGATAATGTAATATGTGACATGTTAATTTTGCTTTGAGCTTAGATTTGTGCTGGTGGCATTTCCTGGGTTTCAGGAGCACAAATAAATAAATCAACGATTAGATTTTAGGACTGGCAGAACATAAAGTATATAAATTTTAATTGCTTAAACCAAGGTGCTTTACAATAAACACTGGCTATTCTTTGAGTAGTTTATTGACAACTTAGTTCAAACTTAATTTTAAAATCATCTTTAAAAGAACTGTAACATACATTCAAGTAAAATAGTTTATGAACATCTATGTTTGTGATCCTCTCAACTCTACCTTTTTATTGCATTTATGTATTTTTTCCTCTCTTAAAAGTTAAGACTTTTGAAGCCAGCATTAACATATGAATAAAATGAACATTTGTAATCATATTTTCAGGAACATTTTGTCATTTATATCAGCAGATTTTCTTCCCACAGGTCAAATGTCCTTTTCTCTCTGATTTATTTCTATTTGAAACTATGTGATGTGCACAGTTTGCCGTTTTAGGTCACATCTGTCTCTCAGTTATGATTAATAAACTGTAAATTATCATAATAATGCAGATGTAGGTCTTAAATCCCCTTATCAAAATGAAAGCTTGGATTAAATCATCTATCTGTTTTTCATATATACTGCAGTAATCAGGCGACCCAGCCAAATATCTGTTAGTATACAGACAGACTTGGTTATTTCAATGAATAAACTCCTGTCCACTCCATAAAAGTGGAGGATAATGTAATAGGCTCTTTCTCCTTCATTCAGATGTTGTAGTTCCTGTTGTGTTGCACTGAATTACATTTAGATGTGTTTCTAAAATTCTGCTTGTATAAAACATGTTAACATGGGAAATTAGAAGCATTTCCATACAAGATATGACTTTTCCCTCTCCCCTCTCATTGCACTGCTCCCCCTGCTTGCCTCATCTCCTTTCCTTCCCATCAGTCTTCAGTATTCAGTCTTCCTCTGAGAGGCGAGAGGAATAATAAAGGGAAGACGAGCAGGATAGTCCTTCGTCCTGAGGCTCAGTGCCAGCTGCTGCTGCTGCAGAGACCATCCATCCACATACAGCCAGGCAGGATTGACGCTGCTTTGGAATTCAGCCCTCAATGCACACTCGGTGGGTAAACCCGCCTCGCTAGACCTCTGGGCTGTCTGGATGTTAAATGACACACTGCCAATCTCTTACTTGCCAAGTACGCCTGCAGCTAAAACTCTCACCTCTCCTCCGTGTAATAGCACATTATTACATAGACAGTAGTATAACTTGCACAAGTTGCATAAGTGCTGCACAAAATTAATGGTTCAGAAGTAAACTCGGCTCCAGGGAAAGCACTATCACCTTTTGTATTGATGAAACATAAATGAATTCTGTTTTTTTACTGATTACAAAGATGCTCGCATCGCCATGTTTACATTCAGTTCTTCTCCCCAAATCTCTACTAGGTCATTGCTTATCAGAGACTAACCTTATAAATACAAAACTACATAACATTCAAGTCTGATTTATAAAATAAATACATCAACAGTGCAGTCTCGTCCTGACTCTGCTGTCAACATTTGAAGACATAAACATTGGACTATGCCATGGTCTTGGTTTATTGTGAAACTCATTTGAGTCTTCTTTCATTCTTTCATTAAGGTTAGATTTTTTTTTTAGCTTTTGCTTTATTCCTTGTTTTTCCCCAGAAACTCACAGAGGTGTAATGAAGTTTATGCTTAAAGATTTTCAGCCCTTTTCTTGGTTGAGTCCAGTAGATTCAAACTTCACTGTGTAAATATAGTGAAGTTTGAATCTAGCTTGAGAGCCGTCTTGATAACCACAAATAAAAACTAATTTGCATTGCTAATGACTTTCCATCTGTAAGGAGACAGCGCTTGTAATACACTATTTCATATGCAGATAAAATCTGTGTACAAAAATGTCCTGCACATCTCTATTTATAGAACAATAATGTTTGGAGCTACAGAGGAGGGGACAAGCTAAATGTTGAGGTTTTCAAATAGTGGCACCATGTTGCATAATGGTATCATTTCATATGAACACAAAGTGTAAAATATAATGAACGCTGTTCATTCAGATCTGAGATCAGTGCATTAAAAAACAAGTGAAGAGATGCTGAAAGTGTGTCTGAGGTGGAACATTATGAACAGTGTGGCGTGTTTAGCTATGACTGCTCACTACTGTCCCAATGTTTAACAGTCTATTATAGATATATTACAGAAAGCTGTCGGCTGCATAGAGAGCTAGAGAGATACCAATAGGAAGTGTTGGTACTGAAACAGTTAACAATAATCCTAACTAGAATTGTGGTGAAACCTGGTTCCCATGTCGATAGGAGAGCCACATGTTGGCCAGTAGTCACAAGTTAATAGGAGAAGTCACAGAAGGCACAACATACTTGGCCCAGTCTCTTCCCACTGGCATTATATATTTTGCTTGTATAGTAAAGCTTCTGCAAAAAAAAACTGGTCCACCAGCAAATATCTGCACATTAAACTTCTCTTTTTATCAACACTGCCCAGGAACTAACACAATTACTAATAATATCATCAATCTTTGTTAGAGCTTCGGTTAAATCAAGATGAGAACATAGACAATCGAGAGTGAAAACACAAAGAGATGAAGTTTAAAACCTCTGTCCATTCCAAACAAGGACAAACCTCAAAGCAAGTATTCTGCAATTGAAGGGGCACTCTGCTAATTCAATTCTACATTTAAAGAAGGAAAAGATCGAGCACAGCTCAGGAGGATATGCTGCTTTTTTTCCATTCCTCATATGTGGGTCGAGCTCCAAAACAAGTTGGTTTTCTCAAGTCCCATGATGCAACACTGAGTATTTCTGTGACGTTATTGCCTCCCAGGCTTTTCAGACTCCATGACCCCACTTTGCAGCACAGATAATCTATTTTTGAATCAAATCTGAAACTTGCTATAAAACTTGAAGACAACTTAAAATCAACACTGTAAAGAGTGAACAAGTCATAAGTCACTTGATTACATAAAAATGTTCAAAAGTACATTATGTTACAGGTTAACAATGGACAATCCAAGAAATTTAACAGTAGTTAACAATCGACAACAATGCAAGTTTTTGCATGATATTAAACCAAAAGAAACATGGATGCAGGAATTATCTTACATTGTTTGAAGGAGCTGCAGGTGAAGAAACACCCACCCAAGCAAAAACAAGATTCTGATCTTCAGCTTAACTAGAATTTTCTTATTTATTTTGTAACAGTTCAGCACCATGGACAGCACTCAAAAGAGAATTAAATATTAAAGCAAAACAGCCTCGGGACAGGTCTTATTGACTACCAGTATCAATCCACATCATTATTAGAAATTATTTGAACACTGAGCAATCTTTACTCGTATTTAACATACTGGCATTCACTGTAAGGCTCTGTGGTCCACTGTAGTACTTAAAGTGCTTTATAAATGAAGATGGTGTGGTATCAAATCTGCACTGGCAATATTGCTCACTAGACTTTACACTTGTCAGGCCACATGTAGCACATTTTGTGTGCTGGTGCTACTATTTGAAGAGTGTTGGATAGCTAAACCCTGAGACCACTTCCTCTGTTTAATGTTAGTTTGTCCTGTCAAACAGAGATGTCTTATTTCTGTCAAATCACCAGTTTTCTCTGTGCAAAATGTGGACATTACTATCCATAAAAAATACCCCTTACCTATAAGATACAGATGAACTGCTTAGTTTTGACTTTAGGACTTTGCCGTGTTTTTAGTTCCTCCTGTATAAACATCTCCGCACTATGCTGCACTGGACTGTTTATATAATAGTGCTCAGGTTCTGTTTGAGTATTTTGTCCTCAGGATGAACCAGTTTTTGTTTGAGGGTTTTGTTCGGCTTGAAATCCACTGGGATATTGTGTTTGGAGAAGATCTTTCTTTGTTTTTCAGACACTCCTGCCAAATATGTTTGTTTTGATTTATTGTTTGTTCCTCTATGCTTTTCCTACCCCTTTTTGATGGTCTGGTGTTTTTTCAGATGTCTTTTTTTAGTTTACATGCTCAGATATCTGAAGGTTTGAAGTAGGGAAACTTTCTTGAGGTGTTTCTTTTTCTTTCTTCTTCTTCTTCTGCCTTAACAGGAACATTTTTAGCTCAATGGCGTTGCATTCTGATGACAATTTGTGTTCCAGTGGGTGCTTTGAATGACGGCGAGGATGTACCCTACAATACAAAAAGGCAGGACAGTCAGATGAATGTCTTGTCATTCACTTAAGAGGTTGTTATCGACGGTTGATGTGTTAAGTGCAGACTTTTAATTCCTGAGTTTGACCCAGATGACTAAGAATTTACACAAATATAACCACTGTTTACCTTGCTCACATTAGCAACTGTAATATACTCATTTAAAGCATACAGTTCATAAGATATTTCTCCAGCATGAATTAATAGCACAATCAGAAGTAACAAAGTACAGCAAACCTTAATAAATCCCACTGTGCGACTCATTTAGATGCCTCCTTCCAAAATGCTGAGCTCTGGATCTAAAGCTCTTTTTTTTTTTAATAGAAATGAAACACACCACAAAATCATGCAGGCAAAACCTTTCAGCTAGTGAGTTAGCACTCCACCTCATTAATAACATTTTTTAACACTATAATGTGATATCTTTCCAAGTGCAAACGTTACAAGATCTAATATGCTGCCAAACACAATTGGAAAGCTTAGTCTCCCCAAAAGGTTGCTTACATAATTTTTTTTTGCTCACACCTACCTTCACATAGGATACAGCTGAAATCACAAGAGCTTTCACATCATGCTCACTCAACCACAGTGATATAATGAATAAATCGTAAATGCAAGCCAGGTGGTTCATACTTCAGAACATGCAGGGTCTCTTTGGTTTCACGGGGAGCCGATTAACTAGAGCCCACTCAGATAAATTTCATGAAAAGAAAACTGGAGGGATCCCTTGGGTCACTGTTACTTTTGGTAGTCTTTTACACTCCACAGAAAAAGAAGACAAAAGATGAGAATTTTTAAAAAATGACAAATCCATTGAACACTAGAAAGACAGAATCCCTGGGACCTCCTATACATGTCGCTTTAGAAAGCAGAGAAACACAGGGAGAAAAAGAAAATTACTGTTTTCTAAACACAAGCAAAGGAGCTTCATATCTACATCACATTAAGAGGAAAATTCTGCTGAGGGTGGCACAGCAATTAGTTACAGAAGCATTTCCTCTAATAATGTTCCTAACTGGCCCAGTTCACCCAGTTTTTAAGGTAGTAGAATTGTGACTAAAAAGTTGCCATTAAAACCAAAAAGACTTTTTTCAACTGATTGCATGATAGGGCTTTTCAACTCTTTCACCTTCATCTGATCATTCGAGGTGAAAGAGTCATGAGCTTATCTGAACACAGGCTGCCAGGCGGGGGCAGGAAATTCAAAGAAGGTGCAATAATCCCGAGAGAACAAAGCCCTCACATGGTCAGTAAGCTGGTGTGATTGATGGCTCCATCTACAGTCCCAACTCCAGCACCAGGGAGGATAAAACAGGTGTTATATCATGTTACACACGCAAACACAGACCTGACAGGTACATGCACATATACTGGGCAACATGTATGCTACAGTGTGTGATAACTTTGCTAGCTGATGTGCATGTTAAAATGCAAAACACATGTTTATGGACAACCATTAATCTATATTTTTTACCATTATTGACAAGTGTGTCATCATGAATTTTATGACATTGGGCAAACAGAAATTTCATACTTCATCCCTCAAGCACTACTGAACCTGTTTCCAATACAACCACCGTAATAAAACACAGGTTCCACCCAGGTATTTCATTATATATATATATATACATATATATAAATAAATTTACTGTCTTCCAACACTCTCGTTTTTGTGTAACTTGAGGGAAATCTGTAAAGAGCATTATATGTATCATCATCATTGTGCTGACTCTTTCTACAAAGTCACACCAAGAAATACCGCTACGCCCAAACATGTTGACAGAGTGAGATTAAATTATTTAAGTCCTTAATGAAAAACGTCCCATTTGAATTCATAGAAAAACTAAAAAGCCAAACAAGTTTTACTTAAAAAAAAAAAAAAAAAAAAAGAGAGAAAGGAAAACTTAACACAGTTTCATCTCAAACCTCAGTTTTTCTCTTACCACTTGTTATATTTGCTCTGATTTAAAGAGGAGCCTTTAACAAGCATTTCACAAGCTTTTATTGCGAAAGAGCCACGGGATGTGTGGGGAGTGTCCTTTGCTGCTGACAACTAAAAGTATTCCTGGAAGACAATCACCCTGTTTGAGCTTCACGTTATACATGTATCTATATATTGAAGAAAACAACTGCGTTGAGATAGAACCTACGAACAGGTGAAACATTAAAAGAAAAGCAATCAGGAAATCTCCTTCAAAAAGCTTCGGAAAAGATTCAAACCACCTCTGATTTCATTCTCTAAAAGAGCGTAAGGAAAAAAATCTAAACTAGTCCTCTAATTTT
>JAOWBL010002938.1:0-12927 GCA_028564865.1 Zenarchopterus dispar | reverse complement strand
CTCAAGCTCCCTGGCCTCTGGTAGAGGACCCGAGCTTAGAAGGGACACCACCCACGGAGGGTGAGGAACGAGTTTTTATATATATATATTTATATATATATATATATATATATATATATATATACAGACATATATACACACTTGACCATCTTCATATATACGCAGAGAAGGAGCGGTATGCATACCTGCAGATAAAGCACATATTATAGTAATAATAATAATAACGGTGAAAAAAGAGACAGAACAACAATAACCCTAGTGCCAATAATAATATTAATCCTAACATCATTATTGATATTATAATTAGTACAAGTACCACTAACAATAACAAGGGTAGCTATTGTCGTCATCACCTGCCAACAACTCAACCCCCCTCCCTGGCGGTCCTGGATCCTCCACAAGTGTGTAACCCCCAGCTGCCCCCTCATACAGGCAAGGAGACCAGCCCAAGAGGCGCCCCCATACCCCAATCTCACAAGGACTGCGCCACCACCAACAGGTGCCAGGGCCCGAACCCAGGAGCCGCAACCGGTAGCCCCAACCTAGGCCCTCAAACTGCCGCACCCATTCCATGGGGGCCACAAAGACCAGCTGACCCATGAACCACGAGCCTGCACGCTCCTGCAACAAAGGCTGAGAGTTACTTTATGATTTTGTAGGTTTTGGTGTGAGGTTACAATCTTTCAGCGAGCAACTTCAGAAAAAAAAGACCTTGTATGTAACCAATTGAATAAAATTATAAAACATGTATTTAAAAAGATTTTTTTTAATTAAATGTTTTAAGAAGTTATAGTATATAATGAAGAACCAAATTCTATTTTCTAGTAGCAGAAGATCCATTAAAAAATTCAATTCAATTCAATTTTATTCACATTGCGCCAATTCACAACAAAAGTCGCCTCAAGGCGCTTCACCTGTAGGGTAATGAACACTGAAATCTAACAGAAGACAGATTTTTTTTTTCATAAAACACATATTTCCACATACATTCACACTCAGCAAGTGGTGAGGCATTTCTGCTAATTGCCAGCAATGGCTTTCTCCTGAGTTGACTTCAGAAATTGACTCCAAGTGATTCCACTGCATGAGCCTGAAATATGAAAATTGCTGGACATAAAAAGCTGCCATGTTGCCAGCAGGGATGGTCGAGTTGGATTAGTGCACATAAATAGTGTAATGGAAAATTCCTGTGATCACACGGTGAGGGGGTTGTATTAGCTAGTGTGAGACAACACAGGTCTTGAACAACTTAGGATTGAGGGGAACAGAACTGTAACTTGTGAACATTTAACCTGTAAACATCTGCTATCCTTAGTAGATAAGCAGACAGAATAGTTTATGACAAAACTATTTATGACGACTTTCCATCCATCCATTTTCCAGACCCACTGAATCCATTTCTGGGTCAAGGGGTCTGCTGGAGCCTATCCCAGCCCATCACAGGCGAGTATGATGACTTTATCTGCTCTATTTCCCCCTACCTCCCTCCTTTCAGGTAATAAACCCTCGTATTGAGCATTCTTCTTATCTGTTCTTTTATCTGTCCTTTCCGTTTTGGTTATAAAAGCTCATGAGTTTTTTATGTCTCTCAGATTCAACTGTATAGCCTGCGTGCTACACGTTGACTCTCACTGCAGCCAAAAAAAGTACTGAACTTGGAGCTCACTGTGATTGTGCTTTATATAAAGAATCTCTCTGGGCAATTGCTAGAATTGCCAGAAGAGTTTGGCATTGTCTGCAGGATTTCACAAGTGTGACTTCGCTGGCAACGAGCCCCAGTGACTGATCACCCTGAAAATAAATTACCTCAGTCCTACCACTAAAAGGAGGGATTGGGTCCACTGCTCCAGTGCCGGCACATCACTGGAAATCTTTGGATCTCTCCCTAGGAGAGACCAGTCATCACGATACGGTGAGCTCTTTCCATGTTGGACTATCAGGAAGAGCTGGGCTGAATAATAGGGTGAATATGTAGACTTGAACAACCCTAGGAAAAGTAAAATATGGTCTAGAGAAAAGTTTACAGTATCTAGGAAGCAATTTTACTGTGAAATAGAGGACAAATAGACATGGCATTGTAACACTTTTGTGCTGGTGTAGGAATCACGAAAACAGAAAGGCCAGCAGAAGACGTTCTGACTGAAACGAGTAATAGATCTTTTAAACCAGTCAGTCCTCCTGATAGTCCAATTTGAAAAGAAAAGACATGTCAAGAAAAATGGGAAAAAAGAAACAAAGAGAAAAAACAGGGTGAAAAAATGGTCTAAAGAATTTGCGAGTGTTTGCAAGAGTTTCAAGTGTGTGAATGAATGGTTTAAAGAATTTGGATTTCCAGAAATTTTAAGCATTATTCAAATTATGAAAGTATGAGAGCAAGTTGAGAAAAGATGGAATGACCTAATTCAGAAGAAGAATATTAGGTCTGAGGACGTATGGACAATTAAAAAACACAGAAAGTGTCTATCTGTTTGGGAAAAAGAAGCAGAAAGTAGGGAACGGAAAGCATGCTTAAAAGATCTGGGAATTGGATGAGACCTCAGTGGAGATGTAGCGTGACAAACAGATAATGCGTCCCTGATAAAGAAATTTTGGGGGTTTCCCTCCTTCTCCGTATCATTGCCCTACAGGCTCTGACCACGTTATGAGTGGACATGGACCTGGACTCGTCACCTCCACTACTGCTGCCTCAGGTCCCCAGACCTCCTGCTCAAGCCCCTTTAGACTCCGGTGACAGTCATGAAGCATTTGGATCCTCCTCATCTGACCAAGAACCAGGCGACCCCCATCCCAGCCTGATTCCATCTCTTCTCCAGGAGGAGTAGAGGGAGAAGACTTCTCTCCACTCCACACCAGAAGTGGAAGATTGGGAAAAGTTGTTGTGTCCTACAATCATGGATGGACTGAAAAGTGACTTGGCGGCCCAAGTTTGACAGCTGTATATGGGTATGAGACATGAAATACGTCTGGATGAACTTTGTGGTCATGCCCAAGATGTTTTGAATGATAAGAGAAAACAGAAGTCAGTGTTCAGGAGAGTCTCTGAAATGCATAAAGCTACTCTCACTCTGTTTTCTGGTGTGATTAACCAGCAATGGGGCCATGTACAAGGACACAGATGGAGAGGACAAAAAAGGACCAGAGGCTCTGATCACTGTTATTATTGTGGCCGTACTGGACACTGGCGAAAAGACTGTTCTGACTGGCCATGTGGGTTACCAGGCGGAGGTTGGGTATACTAAGAGGGTGTGGGGGAGGAGAGGACTTCCAGGCCAGCATCGATTGCATCCATTCTGGCTCTTCCGTCAATGCGCAAACAGGGAAGTGAGACACCACAAACATATACACAAACACATACACAACTGTATGGCACTGTATCAACAAATCACTATCCATTTATCCTTTTCTCAAGAAAAGGGGAGGTTACATTATGGTTTACGATTATTATGTTTAAGTGAACTGCAGGCATGTCAGTGTGGAACTGGTGGGAAAAATCTCCCCCTTTAGTTACAGGTAAGTAATCCATAAAAAAGTGTTATCAGTACACAGGCAGCAAAAGGAATCCTAATGACCATAGACAAAGGGACAATCTGTATAACTAAAAGTCTCCACCATAAAATCATTCACTAACAGGCCTCGGCCATAAAGTCATTCACCAACAACCAACAAAGATTAAAAACAATTTTCACCTGTCAAATTTGTGTCCCATAAATCTTTTGGAAAGGGACCTAATGTGTATACTTGGGCTGACAATCACATCAGGTGCTGAAGGTCTTCTGGCAACTCAGGGCTTATCAAATCCTGAAAAGGGTGATTATTAAAATACTATGTTGAAGTATAGTCTTACCGCTCCAGCATATGCATATTAGTAAAGATTGGAGATGGTCCTACTTCTGAATATTGGAGGAACTTGTGTCATGCACAACAAAGTTCAGACTCTATGAAGGAAGGGGATTTACACTGCACATCTTTCTTTAGTAAAAGTGGCCAAGATCCAGAATATGAAAAGGGTTTTTACAAACAAAAGTATGACAAACTGAATGTTGTGCAGATGTTTTGGAATGAAAGTTTTTGTGCTTTGTCTGTATTATTATTATTATCCTCACATTTCTCTATCCAAGCCATCTGAAGCAGAGTGGATTTGGGTGGGCCGCTTTGCTTTTAAATGGGATAAGCAACTAATTGGAAGCCTGCCTCTGAGGAGGATATGTTTTATTGTCCCTGTGGGAAAATGTTTGTCTTCTAAAATTTTCATGAAAAAGAAAATTAGTCATGATAATGAAAACACAATTTTTCAAGAAGAAAACAACAACTTAGTCACAAAATTATGAGATCTAAACCATAATTTAATGAGAAAAATATTAAGATTAAAGAGGTGTATAAGAAAAAGTTTACAGCCATTTTCAATGGTACAGAAAATACTGGAGAAAATGCAGTGGGTCTGCAGAATTATTTAACAGATTTGATTGACAAGTGACTGGTTGCATGATTATCTGATGGTGTTCACAGGTAGCTTCTTCTGCATCTGTTGGTAGATTGTAAATCTTGTTTAAAATTCAATCAGAGATAATAAAAAAAATAATTAGGCAGGGAATAACCAAGACTCAGGATCGTAACAGTACCCCCCCCCCAAAGGGACGCCACCTGGCAGCTTACCTGGCTTCCCCTGAAACTGTTCGTAGAAATCCCGCAGCAGCTGTGGATTGAGGATGAGAGAGCATCCAATCCAGGAGTGCTCCTTGGGACCGTACCCCTCCCAGTCCACCAGGTACTGATAGCCTTTGCCCCGTCTGCAAACGTCCAATATCCAGGTGATGGTATAGGCAGGGTGCCCATCGATGTGACATGGGGGAGGTGGTGAGGAAGCCGGAGGTTGGAAAGGGTTCTCAGTGACGGGTTTCAAGAGGGAGACATGGAGCACAGGGTGGATATTTAAAGAGGTCAGGACCTCTTTACCCGGGGGAGGGCTTACGGGATTCTTTCTGGAGGGGAAGGTCTTTGGATGAGAGCCACACTTGTTGACCCACCTGGTAGCAAGGCGCTGGCACTCTGTGTCTGTCTGCTAATCGTCGGTTGCGTTCCGCACTTCTCCCCAAGGCTGCCCGAGCTTCTCGCCACACCCGTTGTACGCTGCGGAATTGGGCTTGGATGGGTGGAACTGTCGCATCAGCTTCTTGGCTTGGAAACAGGGGAGGCTGGTATCCATGGTTTATCATAAATGGGGATAAGTCTGTGGCTGAACTGATGAGTGAGTTATGTGCATATTCCACCCAGGTTGGTGTGTGGCCCAGGAAGACGGAATGCGGGAGGCGACACAGCGCAGGGCAGACTCCAGACTTTGGTTGGCCCTCTCAGTTTGACCATTAGACTGTGCGTGGTATCATGATGAAAGGGTGACGGTGGTTTCCAGGGCATGACAGAAAGCCTTCCACACCTGCAACGTAAACTGGGGTCCACGGTTGGACACAATATCCTGGGGAATGCCATGTAATCGGAATATGTGGGTGACCAGAAGATTAGCGGTTTCTAAGGCAGTAAGGAGTTTGGGAAGTGGAACAAAGTGTGCTGCCTTAGAGAACCGATCGACCACTGTAAGAATAGTGTCATTGCCCTCTGAGGGGGGAAGGCCAGTAATGAAGTCTACAGCGATGTGGGACCAGGGACGTGGAGGAATGGGTAAGGGATGAAGGCCACCTGCCGGAGGTCGGTGTGATGGTTTGTTTCGTGCGCAAACAGTGCATGCTGCAATGAATGTTCATACATCAGAAGCCATGGATGGCCACCATAATCATTGTTGGATGAGGGCTGGAGTTCTTTGCACCCCTGGATGACAGGCTACTTTAGAGGTGTGCCCCTAGGTGACCGAAGACCTGGCAGTTTGTGGGACAAACAATTGACCTGGCAGGCAACACTCCGGAACAGTCTGTCCTCTAGTGGCCCTTTGTACCTCACGTTCCACCTGCCAGTGGAGCTCTCCCAGCACACATTTTGGTTCCAAAATCGTCTCGTTCGAGGGTTCTCTCTCCTCACGGTCAAACTGCCGGAAAAGTGTGTCGGGCTTGACATTGCGGGAACCTGGCCAGTATGTGATCGTAAAGTGGAAACAGGTCAGCAACAGAGCCTATCAGGCTTGTTGTGAGTTTAGGCGGTGGGCGGTACGGAGGTAAGCAAGGTTCTTGTGGTCGGTCCATACTGTAAAAGGTTGAACAGCACCTTCCAACCAGTGGCGCCATTCCTGCAGAGCCGAAACCACTGCCAGGAGTTCCTGGTTTCCCATGTCATAATTCTGCTCTGCTGGGGTTAGGCAGCGCAAGAAGAAGGCACAAGGGTGGAGTTTGTTGTCCATGGGTTGGCATTGGGAGAGGACGGCCCCGATCCCAAAGTCTGAAGCATAAACCTCAACCACAAACTGCTGCTCAGGATCTGAGTGGATGAGAACAGGTGCCTTGATAAACATACTTTTAATCTTATCAAAAGCGGCTTGTTCAACATGTGATCAGTTACACTCAATGTTGTGGGATGTCATCAGAGTAAGTGGGGCCGCCAGGTGACTATAGTTTCTCACAAAATGGCGATAAAAGTTCGCAAACCACAGGAAGTGTTGCAGTTGTTTCCTGGTGGTGGGAGCTGGCCAGTTCTTCACCGCCTCCACCTTTGACAGATCTGCCTGTAACTGCCCCCTCTCCACTATAAAAACAAGGAAGCTGACAGACGTTACATGAAAATCACATTTCTCCGCTTTGACGTACAACTTATTCTCTAGTAGTCTCTGCAGCACTTCCCGTACATGGGTCACATGTTCATCCATGGAGCTGGAAAGATCAGGATGTCATCTAGGTACACATATACCCATTTGTTGAGTAGATCTCTCAACACATCGTTAACCAGACATTGAAAAACAGTTGGTGCATTGGTGAGTCCAAAAGGCATGACCAGATACTCAAAATGTCCTAAGGGTGTGTTAAAAGCTGTTTTCCACTCATCACCTACCTTGATTCTGACTAAATGGTAAGCGTTTCTGAGGTTCAGTTTGGAAAACACACAGGCGGTATGCAAGGGGCTGAAAGCTGAGTCAATTAACGGGAGTGGATACTTGTTCTTTATGGTAATGTTATTGAGGCCGGTGTAGTCAATACATGGGTGAAGGGATTTGTCCTTCTTCTCCACAAAGAAAAACCCCGCCCCCAATGGTGAGGAGGAGGGGTGAATGAGGCTGGCAGCCAGAGATTCCATAATATACTTTTCCATAGATTCACGTTCCGGTGTGGTCAGGCGATAAAGTCTTTGCGAGGGGAGAGCAGGTCCAGGTAGTAAGTCTATAGCACAGTCATAGGGTCTATGGGGGTGGAGGGATAGTGAGGATGCTGAAGCCGTACTGAACACCAGTCTCAAGTCGTGATAGTCTGAGGATATGTTGGCCAAATCTATCTCTTCTGGTGCTGATGGTTCTGCAGGTCTTGCTGGGAGTGCTGAGCGAAGACAATGGGTGTGGCTCCAGTTGCTGAGAGTGGAGGTGGACCAATTGATGTGTGGGTTGTGTACTTGGAGCCATGGGAGACCTAGTATGATTGAGTTCAGAGGGGAGGAAATAATGTACAGTTCAATGTTCTCGTGGTGGTTGCTGGAGAGCACTAGTTTCAGAGGTTGTGTCTTGTGTGTAACAAACTCTATGACTCGCCCATCTATAGCTTGAATTTCCTCGGGGGATGATAGTTCTTGGAGGGGTATATTCTGAGCGTTTACAAAATCCCTGTCTATAAAACTCTCATCTGCTCCTGAGTCTACCAGTACCTGAACTGGTGTCGTGTGTTCGGGACCGTGAAGCATGCCGGAGACTTTTATCCTTGAAGAGTGGGAGGAGGTACGGCTCGCCAAGCTGGCCCCTGTCCCTGATGAGTCAGGTGCTTTTGGTGTCTTGGGACAACGAGAGATGAAGTGGTCCCCTCGACCGCAGAAATAACACAGTCTGTGGTGCGTCCGACGCTGTCTCTCTGCTGAGGAAAGGCGAGTCTGTTCCAGTTGCACAGACTCGTCGGTAGGTGGTGATCGTGATCCCCGTGATCGGCTGCAGACGTTGGCCGGTTCTGGGCGTGGAGAAGGGTGGAGATATTGTCTACTCTCGTTATCCTGGCATTCCCTAGTTCTCTGATTCTGTTATCTAATCGGATGGCCAGGTCTACCAGTGAATTCAGTGAGTTACACTCTTCATGTACTGCCAGTTCATCCTTTAGTTCATCTGACAATCCCTTACTAAAGATAGCCTGAAGTGCCGAATCTCCCCATCCACTCTCTGTTGCTAATATGCAAAACCGCACCGCGTATTCTGCTGCTGATCGGCTGCCCTGTTGCAGCTCCAGAAGCTGTTTAGCTGCCTGTCTGCCTTTTACTGGGTGATCGAAAACCCGTTTTATTTCCTCCACAAATAGAGGGTAGTCTCGAATCAGTTCCTGCTGTTGCGATGAAATAGCTAATGCCCATGAGGCAGCCTGTCCGGTAAGCAAACTCATAACAAATTCTACTTTAGATTGAGATGTAGCATAAGTATAGGGTTGTTAATTGAAAACTAAGCTGCACTGATGCAGGAACTGAGCACAGGTGCCTAGGTCTTTAGCATATCTGTCTGGGATAGGAATGTATGGTTCCCGAGCTTGTGGCAGAGAAACTGTCTGCGGGTTGTTGGAAGAGTGCGGAGTGGTGGAACTAGGAGAGGTAACAAGGTGGTCTTGTTACCTGCCCTTCCACTCTCGAGACTCAGGTGGAGAGTTGCTGTACGTGTGTCAGCACTTGTCCTAGCATTGACTCTGCGGGGTCCATGCTGGCGGGATTATTCTGTCACGGGGTGGCGGAAGTCCAGGACCCAAAAGCAGAGTAAAATTCACAAAAAGGGTTTATTTACAAAAAAGGCAGCAACACAGGTAGATCCAAATGGATAAAACAAAGTAGCAACAAAGTTATTCCTTCTCAGGCAAAGTAACAACAAAAGTAGATCCACAGGAAGAAGAAAAGTATCAACCAAAACATTCCTCGCATGGCAAAGTAGCAACCGAAGTTAACCAAAAGCACCATTTACGGTATCAACGTATAAACAGAAAATCATCCCACAATATCAGTCACAGCAAAAACTCGAGTATGAAACACATCTTACTTAATGGCGACAGATCACAATAATCCCGCACAGGAGATCGGGAAGGAACAGTTTAAGCACTCAGCTGATCAACACGTAATGGTAAACATGTGTGTCGGGATCCAGTGCTCATGGAGATCGCCCCGCCCCCGACACCCCTGGCTGCTGAAGGAGAAGGGCAGGGAATAACCAACACTCAGGATCATAACACATACACTTCAGTAATTGAAGACTGAAGTTAGATTTTGAGGGCATTTTATCTCCATGAAAGATGCTCTTCTTTCAGCTCCAGCCTTAGCTTTTCCTGTTTCTACTAAACCCTTTGTTTAAATAATCAATGAATAGCAAAGGTTCATGTCATCTGTTCTCTTACAGCACCATGGTGACAGGCTATGGTCTGTGGCTTCTATTCTTCTAAACTGTTTCTAGAGGTCTCCCTGGCTGTCTTCAAACCATTGCTGCTGCAGAAAAGACTGTTTTAGCTTCCAGAAATGTAGTAGGATATTCTTCTTTGATTGAGACAGAACGAGGGACTATCACAGTCATTGTTAGAACAGAAGACATCTCACCTTTCTGTGACTCGTTGGCTGAGATACCCTTCTGTCCTGTTGGACATGCCTAATGTCACTGTTCAAAGATGTACTACTCTTGACCCAAACACTCTACTTCCCACGGAGGAAGATGGTGAGCCTCATCTTTGTGATCAGGTTCTTTTACAGGTGTGGATGCCTTCCGTGGACCACACGGACACGCGTCTCCCTAATCCTGATCTTGTTCTTTTTGTGGATGACTCTTCCTCATGTGATCCCTCTGAGAAGAACCGTGTAGGATTTGCTGTGTGTTCTCACCATTCTGTTCTTTCTTCTGGCCCTTTGCCAGTTTACTTTTCTGCTCAGACTGCAGAACTTGTTGCACTTACTGAAGCCTGCAAGCTTGTGACTGACAGGACTGTGACTATCTACACGGACTCCAGGTATGCCGTTGGTGTCATCCATGATTTTGGAGCCTTGTGGAAACATAGAAAGATGTCTTAAATCAGATGGAAAACCTATTTTAAATGCATCACAAGTTTCCGATCTTTTAGATGCTATTCTTTTGCCCAAACAGATCTGTGTGGTTAAGTGTGCAGCGCACACATGTGAGGATGACGTCATCTCCAGAGGGAACGTGGATGCTGATAAGGTGCCCAGGGATGGGGAACCTGGGCACTAGCTAACACAACCCCCTTATTGTGTGATCAGAGCCCTTTCATTATGCTGATCTCTCCTCTATCTCCTGTTCAGTCTTTTGTCACTCCACAGGCACGGGCCTTATGGAAATTCCATGGATAATCATCCTCAAATATTTTGAAACAGTGTGAGGTGTCTGAATCTTCTAACTTTCCTGTTCCTCAGGTTGTGGAGTCAGGACCTAATGCAAGCTTTACATGTTGTAACTTTACTAGACAGGGGAAAATTCTGGGCCAGTTTCAGGGGAATTGCTCTAAAGTAATTCAGATCCATTCTCTGAAATCATAAAATTGTGATGGTAAATGGTTCTGAGGATAGGAATTGTGCCACTAAACATAATGTTTATAACTTAAAGAGTAATATAACCAAATTTGCCCAGGACTTTTACTGGGTGTGTGGCAATGGTAACCTCAGGCCCATCTTGCCTACTAACTGGACTGAATTGTGTGCTCATGTTATGTTAGCATCATTTACTCAGTTAGCAGTGAATCCTTTCTCCTTCCTTCCTAGTTCCAGAGTTAAGAGATCAGACCTGAAAGGAAGTTCTGATAACAAGGTGTACCTAGATGCTATAGGAGTTACCAGAGGTGTTCCAGATGAATATAAGACTAGAACTCAAATGGAAGTCTACTTTTCTTTGGCCTACAATCAATAAAAATTATCTGTATTAGAATCAGCAGAGATTTGTTAATTTTACACATGATGCGCTGAGTGGACTGCCAGAGCAAGTGTCAGCCACTTCACTCATGGTCTGGCAGAATCACATGGCCTTAGACACATGGCTCCTCACTGAAAGACAAGTGTGTGCACTATTTGGGAATACATATTGTACCTTTATAGCTAATAACACAGCTTCTGACGGCTTGGTAACAAAGGTTCTGAGTTGTGATCTCTCTATGAAGAACTAGCATAGAATTCAGGAGTGGATACCTCTGTGTGGGGCTGGTTTGACTCTGTCTTTGGTAAATGGAAGGCACTTGTAATTTCTGTGCTGTGTGCTATAGTTGCTAAGGTGAATATATTGGTCCTGTGTGGATGTTATGTTATACCCTGCCTTAGAGATTTGATAATGCACTTTCTTGAGCATGGTGTGGCTCATCACATGCTTATGCATATCCCTGTTTTTTTGGGGTACTTGTTTGTTCAGGTACCCCAGGAAGACACGGATAATTCAGATACTGGCTCTGATCGAGGTGTGATATTATAAGTAACACTATGTCTGGTCATATGATACCTGATTTGCTAATTTTATGTTGTGCATTATTGATCAATTGTTATGAGGGATTTTTTACTATACAGCTAGGGTTAATTTTTTTTGTGTGTGTGTGTGATTAAATGTTAGAGTTTACTTTTAATCAAAAAAGGGGAGTGTAATGGAAAATTCCTGTGATCAAACAATAAGGGGGTTGTGTTAGCTAGTGTGAGAAAACACAGGTCTTGAACGACTTAGGTTTGGGGGGAACAGAACTGTAACTTGTGAACTTTTAGCCTGTAAACATCTGCTATCCTTAGTAGACAGGCAGACAGAACAGTTTATGACAGAACAGTTTATGACAAAACAGTTTATGACAATACTATTTATGACATCTTTATCTGCTCTATTTCCCCCTACCTCCCTCCTTTCAGGTAATAAACCCTAGTATTGAGCATTCTTCTTGTCTGTTCCTTATCTGTCCTTTCCCGTTTTGGTTATAAAAGCTCATGAATTTTTTTTATGTCTCTCAGATTCAACTGTATAGCCTGTGTGCTACATGTTGACTCTTGTTGCAACTAAAAATAAAGTACTAAACTTGGAGCTCACTGTGATTGTGCTTTTGATAAAGAATCTCTCTGGGCAATTGCTAGAATTGCCAGAAGAGTTTGGCATTGTCTGCAGGATTTCAGACAATGCTTACCAGTAGTCTCTGGTAAGCACTGCCACTCAGGCCTAACTTCCTGCCTTAGTGCAAATATATTAATGAAGAAGTCAGTCAGCCAGTTATGTCTGGCACCAGCAGTAGCTTTTGTCCTTTGACTCATTTGGTTTAATCAGACGGCTTTATTAGAGCTCTACAAGAAAGGTCTCACACCAAAGCCCTGTGCTTTGTCCCATCAGGACCAGACATACTCCTTTCCAAATACTAAGAGAGTTTTGTTTTGATTTGATCAAAATAATTAATTACCACACACCCATGCTGTTGTTTGTGATTAATGAAGCAGCACCACCTAATCAGTCTGCAGAGGAATGAACCTGGTTGATTCAACAGTCTCAACTGACTTTTACTTGACTAAACTGAACCTCCACAGAGCAAATATAGATCATGTTAAGTGTTGTGGTAAAAAAGCATCTAATACCTCTGTATGATACGTTTTTAACCACTAGGTGACTGCAATACCTGAACAAGACTGAAATAATATAACTCACAACAATAAAGACTTGGCTATATGGCTCCAATCAGTGAATTATTTAATTAGCTTTTGCATGCAAAAGGGTCAATCCGTCCATGTCAAGTTTCAATGTAGAAGTGACAAAGTACAGCAGATTACACAGAGTTTTTAGCTTTTGGGTTAACCTTCATGGTGTGTGAATGGACACAC
>JAOWBL010002937.1:0-12928 GCA_028564865.1 Zenarchopterus dispar | reverse complement strand
AAACATGAGTATTATCTACAAAGAATAGTTAGGGTCCAGTTATGGTCATAGGGAGGTAGGGATGAGCAGGGAGGAGGAAGATGAAGGGGATCCGTCCATCCATAAAAATAAAAAATGTATTATTTAAAAGTAAACTGGCCCTCCTTTGTTAGCAATGTTTTGAGGAGCAGTCATAAGAATTAAAGAGAATGCCATGGGGAATCGGAATCCATTCTTGAAGTGGTAGCTGTTCCTGCTCTTTCACAGATGTTACTGGAAGGGGGAAGCTTATCTCTAATTATTGCTCCACAAAATACACCAGAGGTTCATTTATGTCACATATGGTTATTGTTGGGACCAGTCCAAGCCTTGTTCTTGCATGCAGAAAAATGAAATTTGCTATTTTATTTATTTTCTGTCATAACCTATAGTTTGAACTGTTTCCAAAAGTTAAGATCCTACATATTACATTAGTGTGGCTAATCTTTGAAATTTCATTGCACGTGTAAGACTCAGGTTTCATAAACAATGAAAGAAGTGTTGTCAGTTATATTAGATTTTAAAATTAACCTCTGAATAGACTTCACAGTTGTATTTGTGTGATGTTAGATATGTAAACACAGACCATAAAAAATGTAGCTGAGAGATTGTTTATCAGTTTATGACACTTGGACAGGAACATATAACGGGAGCAGAACTGAGGCAGCACAAGGAGGATATGCAGAAGACCATAGATGGCATGACAAAGGTGAGGTGATGTTTATTTTGTCCTGGCAGAATTACAAGTCTGAATAACTTTTAAGGTTGAAAAAAATTAGGTGGACAAAAAAAGTAAGATTTAGCTCAATGTCATCAGCTGATTACATGTATGTAGCGTCCAATGTGATTCTGCACACACTGGTTTTCCCTCTCAGCAGTGTTCAGCTCAGAGTCCATGGAAGAAGCTGTTTGGCCTCCGCAGGTCTGGTCAAAGCAAACACATAATTACCCCTGTAGGTTTCCACTTCATAGCTTATACTAACTAAGTTACTAACATTGGTATTGTGTTAATGAATCAAAATGGGGCAACACTGGCTCGTTTCACAGGGCTATTACTTTTCAGAATGCTTCTGCACTCCAGAGGCAGTGTTCATAGATATTTGTGTTACTACTATGATGGTCACAACATGACCCCTTTGTGTCACATCTGCGGAGTGTCCTGATAATCTAAGGATTTAAGGTCCATTTGACATAACTGCATGCAGTGCATCTGTCACACCTGTGATTTGCTAGATGTTTTTACTTTGGCTGTCAAATAAATAAATTAAAAACAATGTTAAAGAATGTAATTGGTTGTAGGTGAGCAGACGAGTAATTGCACAACACTGGTAACAGGTGCTTTTTTCCCCCCATTGACTCCCTGTACAATGAATGGTGCTATTTATCTAACTTTTTTCCCTTGCTTCAGGCTTGCAGCGACGATGAATGTCAGCCTAAAAATGCATGCCTCTTACAACTGCATGCGGAGTCACTTGCATCTCCAGTCTAACTACCAGTCCTCTTTACTATTGTTCTCCTCCCACACTAACCAACTATTCTTTTCTACATCAGGCCCGCATTGAGGAGATTTCCAGAGAGCAAAATGAGCGGCAGCGACTCGAGAGGGACCTCGAGGAGGCGTCCAGGAGGCTAGCGATGGCTCACCAGGATATCCGCAGACTCACCAATGAGCTGGATGCTGCCAAAAACAACAACCAAGATCCAAATGGTATGTTGCTAGAAATGAGAGTAAGAAAATAAATACCGTATTTCTCCTAATTAACGCGCCCGGGCTCGTAGCAAATTCCTGGCAGGGCGCCTCTATTTAAGGCCTAATTATACAAGTTCTTCAGTGTTCGGCTTTAAAAAAAATAAGGTGTCACAAAAAATGTCTAACATACACGAATTATTTAAAAAAAAAAAAAAAACCAACTACCAAAATCGTTCTCTGTTTGGTTGTTAAATACAGTAAATGATCGTGCTCATCCACATAGCATATTGCTAATTTATAGGTACATACAACAAAATTTGTTTAAATTAAAGAATTAACTTTCTTATCCGGACTTTCTTTCGATATATACATACCAGTAATAAAAAAAAAATCCTATATGCCACAGACAGCAAATATCAACCAAACTTCATAAATCTGCTCCTGCCTGTTTTACATTATACCGGCCGGTAGCGCGTTGTAGTCACGCAGTCTTGTTGACGTTATGTATAACGTAAACAAAACGCTGTTAAAGTGACAGTCACCTTAAATTAAATATCCAATCAATAAAATACTGCATAAGATTAGGAAAATTTTGAGCAAGGTAAGTGTCTGTCTCTGCAAATCATAACTCTTGATCGTAACTGCGATCAATTTTTATGGAAACTGGCATAAAAATAATAGCTGCACCCTGGCACTGTGGGTGGGGGCTCCTTTATTAGAGCGGGAGCGTTAAATAGGAGAAATACGGTAGAACTATTGTTTTATGTAAGATTTTAAAGGTAATATGTTGGAAATATTACTTCTCTCTTTGATTATGGCTTACTTGTTTTTAAAATAAGTCGTTCAGCGAACCATTCAGATTTTCAGTCTAATGTGCTGTCACAGCTGAAGCTCAGAGTTGAACTATCCAGCCTCCCTGTCTTCATCTCCAGCCACAACCTCACACCAACTGCTTTCAATGTGAACTCACCTTAAGAAAAACACTAGCTTTGTCCAGAGTTTTATCAGAAAAAGAATAAAATAAAGATTCTACATTCACTTTCTAAGTTACTGTTCACCAGAATGATTTAAAACAAGTCTGAGCTAAGATACCAAATGAGAACTCTTACTTTTTCATTTGCATTTACTTTCAGTTTCCCTCAATTAGGAATTAAATTTAAAATAGAAACATTAAAAAAAAAAATCATTCATTTGTTAATGGAGTGTTTATTTTTGCATGGTAGCACAGTGCTGCATCGCAGATCTCACATCTTCTGTGAACAGAAGTGTGAAAACACAGTTGGAAATAGGGCTGTGGTTCTGTATGGCTCTGCTGTTCGGACCAGAATGTCAGACATTTCATTACTGTTTCACACAGCTGTCATGCCATTTCACTGCAACCCTCCTTCCCTTCTCACTCCCCACTTTTTCTTTTTGGTACAGTAATGCTCTCACTTCTCTATGTGGAACTTTGTTATTACTTACATATGTGGGAAATATTAATCAACATTAAAAGATGTGTTTGAAAAAGAAGTGCACATCCAGCCTATTTATTGTGTTATAAATATCATCTTTCATGGTATTATTAGAATTAAAAATATGCTTATTATCTCAGGTCCTGAGCTTCAGGTGGCTGTCCAGGAAGTAGAAAACCTGAGGAAGGAAGTGGAGAAACTGAAACACTGTGGTGAGAAAAAGGAGTGTCAATGTCAGGGATCTTATTTTCAGCATTTTAATAATACATTTTGTGGACAAAAAATGTCACGTTAGAATTCACCCTCTTATCTACATAGTTTTCACAAACATGGGGATTCACTATAGAAACAGGGTTTTACACCAGGCTGTGAACCTGTATGTTTTTGCTATTAGTTGCGTCTTTTAATATGAAGGTTAGTGGGAACTGACGTAACCTAACATCACATACGTATGTTAATGAGAAAATGCAGTTTGTCATTTAAACATGGAAACCACAATCACAGTTAAAAATGAACCTTAACATGAAATGTCTGCTCACAGATATGATGAAGCTTCAGGTTGCCAAAGAGCAAAATGACAGACTGGAGGCTGAGAACAGAGCTTTCAGGGAAAGAGTACACATTATCGAAGCTGAGAATAAAAGTCTTTTGGAACAGGTTAGTATTTACATTTTTTTCCCCCTTAAAATAAAAATTCACAAAGTTTGCTGCAGCTTAGTATGTTTTGGTGTTACTTTATTTCAGCTGACAAAGAATGATGCCGGCAAGGGGGATGCAAAAGACAAGAGCAGTAAACCACAAAACAGTCCACCTGCTTCGCTAGCCCATGAAAAGAATCAGTGTCATCGACGGTAAATTTGTGATTGCCTCAATAACTACACCTGGGATGCATTTATGCTGATCGAAGAGTATCCCATCTCTCTTTGACATTAACCACCATTATCCTCTGTTAGGTGTCAAGAGGAGATTGAAAATGGACGTGTGCAGGTGAAAGAGTTGCAACGGCAGCTCCAAAGGCTACGCAAAGAACAGGAAGAGCTGGAGGAGAGGAATGAAGAGCTGGAAGCTTTGCTGGGGGAAGCCCAAAATGCCAGCAAGGAGGAGAGACATCGCCATGAAGGAGAACTGGAAGGACTGCACAGGAGGGTAATGTGCATATCTGAATTAAAAACATTTTGCCTTTTACTGTTTAAGAAAACTAGTTTCACATACAAACACCGTCATCTGTCAGCTAGTTAATTTAAGCATTTAAACTTGGAAACAATTACCTCTGTGATGACTGAGTTTGGCCATGCAGATCAAAAGCCTGGAGGCAGAACTGAAAAAGATGGATGCCCAAGAAAAAATTCAGAAGGATGGGGAGGAAGTCAAAACCTCTGACTCCTACTTACACTTGGTAAGGAATAATACACTTCTTAATATTTCTATATCTCTCCATTAAAATAACTTCACATTAGTGTATCAAAAGAGTTTGTAAAAATTGAGGGTTTCAAAATCTCACATAAACAAACTTACATAATTGTGATTGACTTCCATATTCATAAGGATTTAAATGTAAAAAGAAATGCACAATGCTTTTCTTTAACCATGTGAAAAGCATCTAAGGGACAGCACCCAGGAGAGAGTTGCGGTGCTGGAGGCTCGCCTGACTGAGGAGAAGGACTGGAGGAAACAGCTGGAGTTAGACCTCAGTGCTGCTCAAGCTGCTTTAAAAAAAGATAAAGAGGTACGAGAACACTGCAATGATTGTTAATTCTGCCATGCAGAGTTTGGTACGTGTCAAACTATTGCTCAAGAGCAATACTTGCAAGGGTGAATACTCAGGTCTTTTTGGATATATTTCTATGAATTTGGCACATTGATCCACTGTTGTTTTTTTCACATTACCCAGTGCAAACTTCTTTGCCTTCTTCAAGCCTGTTTAGTTTTGTTGGTGTTAAGTCTTTCAATCTTACCAAAGATTCCTAATTGGACTGAGGTCTTGTCTTTGGAATATCACTTTAGCTTCCTTCTTTCACCTCCATCCCAGCTTCAATAAGTTTATCCACATGTCTGGTTTTGTTTGGTGTTGAACACAAACCATATCCTTTTGTATGACTTCTGCTTCTCCACTCCAAAGGCTTTGCAGATAGGCGAGCGAGAACTGAAGAACCTGAGACTTGAGGTCAGCGGCCTTCAGAGAGAATGCCAACAGGGGAAAACACTTATCAAGAGCCTCACCCAAGTCAAGGGTGAAAAAGGATTACTAGAAGAAAAGGTTTGCCTACTCTGCTTCTGAGCTTGCTGTCTGTGACTTGTTTCTTTTACCATAATATGAAACTTGTATATATTCATTGTCAGCAAACCAAACCAGCTGTTTACATAAAAATGCCAATGTTAAGCATGCTTTGTTTTGATATTTAGATCCCAGACACCATCTTTGTTTTCAACTCTGTACCTGTCAGGTGGCTCAGATGGAGCGAGCTCACAGCAGACTCAAAAGCGAGCTGGAATGCTACAAAGACAATAACCAGACCCAGGAGAGCCTGAGGGAGAAGCAGCTTCAGGTTGACAATCTGCAGGAGAAGACTGACCGGCTCACTGCTGAACTCAACAGTCTACAGACTGCATACAACACTCTGAGGTGATCTTTGAGGAGATGTTCCAGCACATACTGCACTAGTTCATCCATGTTTAGTATTCTGGAAACATTTGAATTGTAATAAACCAGTGTCTGGAGAGAATGGACAGAACTGCTGTGTCTGGTACTTAAATAACTTTTTCTTGTTGTCAATGAACCTAGGTGTGTAATTCTGGTGTTTATTTATTTTGCATACATATATTTTTTTCTAGGGATGAGATGGCCTCTGAACGGCTGCAGACCACTGAGCTTCAGGCAAATCTAAGATCCACTTCTCAGGAGAAATTAGTGGCCGAAGAGCAAAGGGACAAGCTAGAGCTTGAAATACAGCTCCTCAAGAAGCAGCTTCTGTGGCATCAGGAGCAGCTGTGCACTACAAAAGCACCATGTAGTTGCAGGCAGAAGCCTGAACATGACACAGCTTATATAGAAAGTACACGTAGTCCAGTAGAGAAGACCAAGGATGATGACTTGAACCAGGTAATTTTTTTCATGTCTTTTATAATTGTTATGAATATATTGTTTGGATGTTCAAAAACTGGGGCAAAATGGTAGAGGGTTGATGATCTTCTTCAGATACCTAGGTTAACGTAACTGTGTGAGATCAAGGACACTCCCACCTTTTATCTGCTTGCAGTTCAAGAGTTAAAAAAAAAGTAAAATTTCTCCTCTGGGATCACATTTGCTGTGTCCATAGCTTTCACCTTCGAAGCAGGAACTGAATTATCTGCAGACAAACCTTGGGGATGAGGAACAGTTGACCTCTCAACATCAAATTGCACTTGAAGCTCAGGTCAATGAAGCCCAGGCTTGTATCAAGGTACATCTGATAAAACTTAGCATAATATGCCTAAATAGTCATGCTTTTTCCACAGGTGATGACAAGGCCTCTAATAATCATTTTCAAATTTCAGCCTATGTTTCATGTTTTACCTGTTGCATTAGCTCTTGCATTTTAAACACCAGAGAATCTTATCTTTTTTATTTTTATAAAGTCATAAAATGCCAAATTAGCTTCTTTGTTATGGAAAGTGCATGGGATTGGCTTGATAATGGTTCATTAGAGCCACAAATAACTTAGCTTTGAGCATCTGTACATTTACTTCTTTTTTGATCATCCCTGCACTGACTTTTGTTTCTTTCTTCAGTCCCAAGAGTTGCTGCTGAGTCAGAAGGCAGAGGAGACTAGACAAATGAAACAAGACCTACAGAGGGCTCAGAGCCTGTTTACCTCAGCAGAGAGAGAGTTGCGCTATGAGAAGGAAAAGAATATGGACCTGAAAAGACACAACACTTTGATGGATCAAGAAAAACTTAAGGTTGCCACTCAGTTAGTCACTGTCCCATCAGTATGAATGCTAATCACCATGGTCAAATTCAAAACAAAACATAAACTGAATCTGGAAAGACATTTATATCATTTATATATCATTGTTATCTTTGTTCTCTTCCATGCTTTGTTTAGCTTTGTGCAGAGCTGCAGCAAGCCCAGACCAAGCTGGTCCAGGTGGAGCAGAAAATCCACTCTCAGGCAGCAGAATGTGAACGTCAGCAGCAGAAAATCAGAGAGTTGGAACTGGAGTTGGCACGCAACTCCACAAACCGCAGTGCAACTACTAGTCTGCAGGAAGACCTGCAGACTGAGAGGGCACGGCTCATTGCTGCTGACAAGAAGGTCAGTACTTTCACATAACACTTAGATCAGATCTGCCCTCTTAGTGGAACCATTACAACAAATTAAGTTCAGCTGCTGCAAAGACCTGACTTCTAAATAGGAGTTAGATTATGTGGTGTTTAATCTCAGTGTATTGTTTTACTAATGAAGTATGTATTGGGTTAAGATTCCAGAGTTAAGTGGGCTTCCAGACTGATTATTTCATGTCACCCATCTTAGATTTTGTGAATTCATTTCACGTTGAGACTAAAGCCATTTTACAACATGTATTGGTTTCCATTAAGCTGACAGCTACTGAAATAGTCACTTTTGTGTCTGAATAAGCAACCTTGTGCTTTTTCATAACATCTTGCAACAGGAGATCCACTAGGTCAGGCCTTGTAACACATATGCATCACTTTCAGCACGGTACAAATCTAAACTACTGGAGTGGTGGGCTAATTACACAAAATATCAGCTATTCAGGGAAAACTGACAGGTTGCTTTGTCAAATAAATAAATAAGAGGACTTTAGGACGGTTTTGAGTAGCAGCTGAATCTTTATCAAAAACCTTTGTCTTTTCTCAGCTGCTTCCATCCACCACCATTTTGTTTAGCGCCTTGCCATGTGCTTGTTAGCTTGTTTTCTCAAGCTGATAATATCTACACTTTTAATGTAGTGCAGAGGTCTTCAAATCCAGTCCTGGACTAGAATTAAAGACTGCTGGTGTTGTGAAATGACATCCTGAGGACAGTGCATAGGGTTCATTAAGCCTAATACAAGCAGATGCTTCATCCATTACTATTTCACACAACCATTGTGGATTCGGTATGCTAATATGAATAGTTTTGGCGACACAATATGATGAAGCAGTGGCTCTCATGTCTGAATGAAGGAGGAACACTAATGGAGAAGTGATCAGTGTCTAAATGACATAACTGCCATGCCTTTATTGTATTGAGGAAGCCATTTTGTTTCATGTCTCATGACTATAAAGGGCTTAAACTGACATGAAAGTTGCCCCAGACAATCAACTCTTCCTCTTTTCTTTGGGTTTGATGTATTAGTGAAATAACCAGTGAAACCTGTATATTAATCTCTTAATTGGATATACTATCTGTGACCTAATTAGCCTTTAAGCTTCAATCATGGTAATCCTTATCTGAATGTACAGTTGCAGACTTAATATTTTCCCTGCAAACTGATACTAACAGAGGTTAAATACAGTTATGTGAAAGGTATTTTACCCTCCCAAAACAACCCTAGAAAGTCACTTTACCTACAATTTCCTCAAAACTTCATTGTGAGGCTTGCAGAGTTGAACATTTATAAGTTCAATATTGCCAGCATTTTATTTCCATCTCTCTCTCTCAGTCATCTCATAACTCATATCTACCGTAGTTCATAAATCTTGTTATTTTTAGTTAGACAAGAATAGCTGCTATTGTTTGTAAACTCAACTTTGTACAATTTATATTTGCTTTAGTCACATGAGAAGACAAAAGACATGCCACAAGGTGTAGTGGTTGAGTCTGCCTGATTAATCCTGTTCAGACATCTGTGAACAGTGAAATATTATTGCCAGATTGTTTTGGAGTGGTTACTGTTCCAAAGCACAAATCAAAAATGCTTACAAAAAAATAAAATTAATAAATAATAATAATAAAAAAAACAACAAACAAAATGTGTAACTGTACAATCATGGGCAGTCATGAGAAGAAAGCATTAGATTAGAGCAATAAAATACTTGTCTCTATGAGATTGGCAGCCCCAATGCTCTGGCTAAGAGAAATTCATGCTTCAGCTGACTCCGTAATCTCTAAAGTAACTTGATGCTTAGAGCTCAGTAGAAATGCAAAAGACCCAAGGCTGCAACAACCTTTTAGCTTCTTGAATAAAAGCCCAGGGACATTTAGGTTCCAAGTGCTTTTTTCCAAAGTGCACCTTTTGTTTGTCACACTGAGTGAGACCTGTGGCTTTGTTGTGATGGAAGGTGTTGGAGCTACAGCAGCAGCTAAAGAATGCTCAGCACCAGCTGCGTCTGGAAGAAGCTCGGGCCAGCAACAGCAGCCGCCTGGAGAGGGACAGCAGGGATCTGTCAGACAGCTTGTCAGCACTGAGAGCCCAGCATCAGGAGGAGCACATAACCAGGTCAGACTCCAGTGCAACTGACAGGACCCAGTCGTTTTCTCATTCCCAATTATAGTAGTGTGGCACAATTTAAAAAAAAAAAAAAAAATTTTTTTGCTACCTTTGAGCCTACCTTCATTGTTTTCTTGTTAATTTTTTTTAAAATCTCAGGAAGCTTTTAGAGCAGCGTGAAGAGGAGCTGCAGCAGCAGGTGCGCTCTCTTAGACTAAAGGAGGCCTCCCTGACCCGAACAAACACAGAACTTAGTCACCGTGTCCAGCAGCTGGATACCCGTCTGTCAATTCTTGGGACTGAGCTTATTAAAGCAAGAGAAGAGGTAAGGAAAAAAGTGCAATAGTTATATGCCACCTATTAAATTCACAGAACCAGGAAAGCAACATATCTTACCTTTGCATCCAGTTGTCAATACAGGGTTTAATATACTTGGTATTTAATGTGCTCTTTAGGCAAAAGACAGCCAGAAGTCAAGCCACAAATTGCAGGAGGAGCTACTGGTCAGTCAACAGGAGTGTGAAAAGCTGCAGGGGGAGCTGCAACAGGTTTTCCTCCAACTTGATTCACATGTTAGGTGAGATATGTATACCATCAGTATTTAAAGGCAAGGCATTAGTATAAAATTAACAGCACTAAGAAATTACAATCGTGAAATCAATAAATAAGATACATGAACTTGACTTTTGCTGTTATGTCTTCTACTCTGCTAACCAGGAAATATAATGAAAAGCAGAGTCGGCACAAAACCAAGTTGCGTCAAGCCAAGCAGGTGTTTCTTAAGGAGACCGCACTGAGAGACTCCACCATCCAAAAACTGGAGAACGAGCTGACACTGGCTGCTAGTCTTTCATGCAAGGTCACCCATATAAAACTTTATTTTATTCTTTTATTTGTAAACGTTCCTCAAGGCATATTTTTCTGAAATCACTCCGTTTTAACATATATCTTCCTATTGCTTCTGCCCCTGGTGGATGTAAGGAGAGAGAAAGGATCCATACAATAATGCTGGAAAATGAGAAGCTGCTGGAGGACAAAAGGGAGCTGTTGCAGAGGATAAGTGAGGCCGAGGAGATGGGGAGTGAAGGCAAAAGAACTGCCTCAACGGTCCAGCACAGGTATGTTAATGAATCATTTTTTTACATCCACACATGTTCCTGTGGGAAAGCACCACCAACTGTGTTAATTTTATGAAAAGGGATGTATAATTGATGAACTGGAATAATATAGATAACAGCTGGCAAAGTGGGAAAAAAAGCCCATGACTCAGTTTCCACTTGGAAGTTAATGTATATGAACTTTAAAAAGAACACCATATGTATCTTGTGTGGCACAGCTTTTCCAATTTATAGTCAATAGTAGTTTGCTTTTTTAACTTCTCTGTGTGGTTAGCATCTATCATCCAACAGGACATGGGCTAGTTGGCTTTTGTTTTAGATTGTAAGACACAGATCGTCCTAGGTGATGTGAACATCAGCTTAAACAGTTGCTTCCCTAACTTCCTAACACTGATCCACTGATTTCACCGAAAACAGGTCTGAAGCGCCTCAACTCACTTTGCTTCACTCTTTTTTTTTTTTTTTTCTCCTGGATCACCTCCTCCTGGAACTCCACCTTTCTAGTCTTGGTTATTAGTATACAGTAGTGAGGACAAATGTTGACAAACATCCACATCCGTCTGGCCGGAGTGGTGCTCTTTTGACTTGGTGCTCTGGTCCTTTCTCTTTGCACTGAGCACCACTTTTCTTCAGACAAACTTTTGCATAGCTTTTCATATCACTGCATTTCAGACAGTATTTCACTGTATCTGCTGGTCTACTCAGCTCCGGGTCCTGTCCTTGGTTATCACTCACCTTGACTCTGCAATGCTGTAGCAGGTGTCTCAGAATGCATAATGAAACCCCTAGACATGAACCACCTTTTCATGCCAGCATAATCAATTAGTTTAGACTATCAGTCTGGACTCTTCTTTTTTGTGATATTATGGTAATGGAACAAGCTATGAGATGCAGTTACAGCAGGGATATCTGGAGACTCATCTCTTCCACGAGAACCACTTCTCCTAACACACTTAAGTCACACTTTGCTCTTAATTTTCTGTTTTATCTGTACTTGGTAGATTTGGCACATTGAATTAGCAGTTAATCCTTTCTCTATGTTTTTTTTTTTTGTACTAAATCTTAAGTTGTACTCCTTACTTTTAGAGGTTATGGATCAAACATATTCCAAAATTGTAAATGTGAATGTTTACAGAAATTCACTGTTGAGTTCCCACAAGAAGATAATCCTGTTTTTACTCATAATCTGCAGTCAATCGACATGGACGACATGTTGTGTAAATTGTGGTAAAGTTATGAGTCAAGTTGAGGATTAATCTCTCTTAGGGTGAACATCTTGGAAATGGAAAACAAACAACTACATGACAAAACGATAAAGCTCTCCACTCAGGTGGGCTCCCTGGAACGAGCGCTGAGGAACGCAGAGTCTTTCTACAGTTTAGAGGTATAAACACCTTTTTATTAGATTAAGCTATTTTCAGTTTGGCTAAAATTGGTCCAAAAATAGACAACAGTTAAAAAAAAAAAAGTTCAAGTTCTATTCATGGGTTTACCTACAAATGCTTCGAACTCTCAACAGAATGTTAAGAAAATGCTCCCTTCTGATTGTCTCCCTGATGGCATCTTACATGCGACTGCTTTAAGGTAAGTCATTATTGTGATGGCTAATATTTAAAGTGATTATTGAAGAATATTTGTTAGAGTTTTTGCCAATCATCAAAGGTTTCCCTTATCATCAGCCTGACATCAGGGTCCTCTCACGCAAAAGACACCAAACATTTGCTGTTAGAGGGCACAAAGACAACAGTCTTCACGCAGCAGCCATTGGAGCTGGGATACCTGAATCTCACTTCCCAGCTGGTTCCTCTGCCCACCACCAAAGACACGCAGGAGAGCTCGAACAACAGTCACCAGACATGAGAGGTGGTGCTACACGTGAGGTGGTGCTCTGGGGTGCAGATGTGGTCTTTGCGAAGAATGGAAAGTAAGAGATGGGATTCTACGTATTAGGCAGCATCGCTGAATCTGCCTCCTCCCTGCATCTGTAAATTATCCTAGTTAAAATAATATAATATTGAAAGAGAGCTTCCAGTGTTGTTCTGTTGTTCTCAGGGTTTTATTTGAAAGCAGATTCGTTTGTGGTTTGCCAGAGCTGGGTTTTGACACAGGTCCTAAATGGGACTGAAAATATTTGGAACTTTAAAAAAAACACTGTGCAAGTGTCAATCATATTCTCTCTCTCTCTCTCTCTCTCTCTCTCTCTCTCTCTCTCTCTCTCTCTCTCTCTCTCC
>JAOWBL010002936.1:0-12929 GCA_028564865.1 Zenarchopterus dispar | reverse complement strand
ATATACAATATTAATTACATACATGTATATCAGAAGGCAGTATTTTCTAACAGCATAATCCACACTTGCATTAAAAGACCACCTCCGTTAAGAGACCATTTTTCTCAAAGACCAAGGCCGGTCTCTTAAGACAGGTTAGACTGTAACTGCAACGTGTAAGGCAAGTCCTGAAAAGTCAGCTCAATGCCAAGAACAAGATCCAGGCAATTAACATTGGAAACCCTGCTGGGATAATAAGCTGGCCAAAGGAGGAAGTTCAGTCCACAGATGTCAAGACACAGAAACTCCTCACCATTAATGGACGATTCCACCCCAAATCCATTACCTGGAGACTATACACTAGGATGAATGAGTATCGTGGCCAATATCCAAGATGAAATATCCAATCACTACAAATACATCAGGAAATTGGCCCCAAGAGATGAAGCACTTAGTGAATGTCTCAGGCAGTGGAAACTGGAAAAGGAGGAGTTGGAGGAACCATCATGGGAGGGGAAACCCCTGCATGGGATATACCATCAACAGATCATTTAAATGGCAGATATGAAAAAGACCTACCAATGGCTAGAAAGGACTGGTTGAAGGACACCACAGAGGCACTAATCATGACAGCATAGGAGCAAGCCTTGAGCACCAGAGCAATAGAGGCCCAGATGTACCACACCAGGCATAATCCCAGATGCAGGCTGTGCAAAGAGGCCCCGAAACAGTTCAACACCAAACAACAGGATATAAGATACTGGCAGGAAAAGAATACATGGAATGCCATAACCAAGTAACCGGTATAGTATACAAAAATGTCTGTGCAGAATATGGACTGGAGACCCCTAGGTCACAATGGGAAACACCTCCCAAGGTGGAGGAGGATGAGAAAGCTAAGATCCTTTGGGACTTCCAGATACAAACTGACAAGAAGGTAGTGGCCAACCAACCAGACACTGTGATCATGGACAAGGAGCAGAGGAAAGTCATTGTGATTGACGTAGCCATCCCGAGTGATGGCAACATCAGGAAAAGGGAACATGAGAAATTGGAGAAATACCAAGGGCTCAAAGAAGAGTTGGAGAAAGCCTGGAAAGTCAAGGCAACAGTAGTGCTCATGGTAATCGGAGCACTGGGGACTGTGGGCCCCACTGGAGAAGCGCATTCCTGGGAACAGCTAAGATACTGTGCAGGACCCTCAAATTCCCAGGCCTCTGGTAGGGGACCCAAGCCTGAGATGATAAACAGCCACCCACTCCACAGAGGGCTGAGATGGGAGTGGGGTTTTTTTTTTTTTTTTTAAATTAATCCAAGCAGGTTAAAAATACTGCCAAGGTCTTTTTTGCCCAAACTAAGAAAAATTTCTTCTCTTTCAGCATTTATTTATGTTAATGCAGCTATTGATCATGCTCACAAGAAAATTATGTCTCGAGGCTGCATTGCTAGTTGGTGGGCTGGGACATTAATCAGGAAATCAATTGTGCTGTCAATAAGCCTGACTGTGTTTGGAAAAGGATTGTGATCTGAAGACTGAAGAGAGATTGGGGTGAGGAGCTACTTATTCTGCAATTATGTGGCTATATTACAGATTATAAAGAATTTGCATTCTTTCCACTTTAAGTACTTTGTTGTTACATGTGATCTTTTTGCTTAGATCACAACACTTGTTAGTGGCATAATGCATGACAGCCTTTATTTGCTTTGTGTCTCTGAAGATAACCTGTAATAATGTCAGTGTCTTGTAGTCTCCATAAATCCAATAAAAACTAAAAATGAAGTGATTTTATACATTATAAAGTCTGCCAAAATAGATTGTATGTAACTTCTATTCAAGGAACTTTTAGATGTCCATGGGGCCTCATTTATGAAAGGTGAGCAGAATAAATTTGAGGGTAAACTCTTCAGAGTAAAATTTTCAAGTTTAGCATTCATACATTGGAGTTCGGTACTTTTCCTAGGGATGAACAAAATCTACTCCTGCATGTGACCACATGTTGAGATTGTGTAAAAAAATATGCTCAAAAACTATATCATAATATATAATTATCAGACTTTACAACCTTAATACCTTATATTGTCTGGCATTTTCACAAAATGCAGATATGTAAAACATGTTTTAAATGATGAGGATAAATTAGGAATATAACATTTTTCTTAAATGATGGGCATTTGAGACAGTTCAGGAAAAACAGGTAAAGGAAACTGAATCAAATGACAAAAACATAAATACAGCTGTCTGTCTACATATATGTGTAAAATTATTTGATATTTTCATGAGTATTTTTTCTGCAACTTCACATTCAGGACAAGTATATGAGAAACTTTTCTGTGGGTGAGAATTTCACAAATCAGTGTCTTTTCTACAGGTTCAAAAATTACTTATTTAAATATGTATTTATTCATTTATGTGACTTTAAATTCATTTTAGATGTTTGTGATGTTTTTTCATACAAGTGCAAATTTTAACATACAAGTTCAAAATTATATTTTACAAGTTACCAAATTATATTCCACAAACTCAAATTAATTCTACAAGCTTGTGCATTTTGAAGCATATTTGAAACAGAGGTTCCTGTAATTTTCCCTTTTTTTCTGCTGTTTTATTTCACTCTTACTGTGCTCATCATTGGCACTAGCAGCAGGGAAGATCCCCTTGTGCCCACTTAACATCATCTGTGAATGTTTTATGTTATTTGTTTGACACTTATGCACAGTTCAGCTCATACAGGCAGTGTTGGATACAGTAACAGAAACAATTACAATCTATTGGACTTTTGAGGAACAGCATCTTAATTATGTTAGTGGATAGCTTTGCAACGCATGTCTACACCATTGCAAAATAATATATATATATGTTTATTCTTGATGCATTTGATCTAAACTGAAACAAATGCCAAAAAGGTATTTTGTGGTATTAATACAGAACAACAGCACTGTCACTATAGAATTTGTATTATTCTTTGCTGCACATCATATAAAAGATAACAAATCAGCTTTGAAATAGTCAAATGAACTCTTTCCAGAATGGGCATACACTTCTTACAACACATTAACCTTAACATGTACTTAGTTCCCTTTTTTCTACGGTGACTTGTTAAAAAATCAAATCCAGATATAGCGGCTCATGCTATTACCCTTTGTTGTTACCGGTTGAGCTTTAAGATGCATTACATCAAACATTAACCATGCACTGCATCAACATGCAGACCACATGTGATGGAAATAATGATCAAAAGAACAACAATACCACTGTTCTTTAGCAAAGGTTGAGGCTCTTTTTCTTTCCCACTCACAGTCACAAGCCTCTTTGAAACATTGGTCATTTTTACTTGTCACCCCATATTTATGCTTAACTGTGTAGTTGTGTGCCTTAGTTTAGAAATTTCACAAACATTTTAGTTCCTGTTAAAAGCAACAGTATAACTGTCTTTACTGCATAATCCTTTTAAAAAGCCTGAATGTAAAAATATAGCGAAAGTGTCACATTGCAATCAAGGAATGCTCACTCATCCTTTGGCCATTACAACTCTTTTAAACTAAGTCTTGGACATGCAGGTTGCTAGCGTAGTTGTGCTGTTTAGCTTTGAAAATGTCCTTGCCAGTTTGGAGAATCCACAGTTAAAAGAACCAGTTTGATTACATCAAATCTGTCAGGTAGGATCATTATCTCTGCAAGGTTTCCCACAGAGAACAGCTGGGAAATTGTCAAAAACCTTGTTTTTGTGGATGCAAATGAACCCCTTTGATCTCCATTTTATCTGTATAGGTGTTTATAGCTGTCAGTCACCATTAAGAGTTTGAGACTTCAGCAAATAGTGCACCAAATCTCATTTCTAGTCACCTTCTGTTGTTTGGATGCTGCAGTGCAGCAGACAGTTTGAACCATCTTTGCCTTTAAACCTGGCAAAACATTATGATAAAAATATTTGAGCATATGGCTCCAAATGTTGAACCACTCATAAAAAAGGGGAATATGAGTTTGGGGCACAACAACCCCAAATGTATAAACTTTTACACCACTTCTCTTTTTCATGTAAATGGATACCAAAAGCCCAGTTTGAAATTTCAGTTACTCAGTTTGAAATAAAAGATTTTGAAAAAAGAGGTCATGTGGAGGTAGCCCTGGAGCGAACTACACAGGTTTTCGTACTCAGAGTGTATTTACAGAATAGATAACTGGTCCAGGATGCACACTGTCTCTCGCCTCATTACAGCTTAGATAGATTCAATTCTGATATGATAAGCAGTTGGGAGCTAACCGCACTGACTTGGCATTTTATCAGAGAAGCTGACCTTTTTTTTTGCAATGGGAATTTACTGGGGCCAGAGATGTTTTGCAGCCAGAACCCAGCAGCCAAAAGTGATAATGGACTTTAAGGAATTTCCTTTAAATCTGTTTTGTTCTTGTTTAAGTCTGTTGCACAAATTGTGATTTTGCTGATTTGAATCAAGTTGAATAGTAACATAGACACACGTACACACACACACATATATATATATATATATATATAGACCTACTTACGAAATGTTCAAGTTGCGAACTTTCATATACGTACAAAATGCTGCTCAAGTCCAAATTTGCATGTTAAGATATTCCTCATGCCTGCCACTTGGTGGCAGCAGCTATCAATGATGCTGTTCAGTGCTACAGTCTCATCTATGGCTACAAAAAGAAGGCAATTGATAAAAAGAGTCCAGTTCCCATCCAGTTGTTGGACACTGATCACAGTTTGCTTCATCGTATTCCAGTGTCCAGGCAGAAACTAAAAACCACAAAGTTTGTGGTCAGATCTGTAAAAAACTGGACCAGTATGGCAAAGCAGGAACTGCAAGCCTGTTTTAACTGAATTGGATTGTTTTTCAAGCTGAAATTGGGAAGCTGGACGAATGGACGTACAAATTAGAGTGTGACGTCCTATGTCCGTTTTTGTGAAGACGTGTATGTGTGAGACAATCAAGACCTTCTGCACATACATCAACAATAAATAATAGTTCACAGCCAAAATACGACAGCTTCACCAAGCCAAGGAGGAATCATTTAACCATTAATCATTTAGGAATCATGAGTGGGGATAAACCTTTGTACCAGCAGACCAGGAAGACACTGACAAACAAGATCAATGTAGTCAAAAGAACCTACTCAAAAAAGCTGAAAAGAACTCCCAAAAATTCTGCATCTGTGTGGCGAGGCCTGCAAATGATCACACTTTACTGAAGAACATTCTCTATGTTTCGGCAGGGTTAACAGTTAAAGTTAATCCAAACTCTAGCGTGTGGTTGCTTGTGGCCAAGCACAACAGTGAACTTTTAAGTTCCTTAACGAGATGGTGGCAGGAAGGGATTTAAATAGTCAACAGATCAGTGTTTTATCATGGTAAAAAAGAAAATAAAACTGTGACAGCAATATATTAAGGTCATTGACTCAGGGGAAGAGAAGGAAAACTTGTGTGATATAATGACCTGGATGGTATTCTGGGCACAAGACCAAGAAGCAGTCCATTGCAGCATGTTGCTGAAACTTTCCAAAAGGAGGTTGCTCAAACACCAGCAGAGCCAGCTAATCTATCCGGGGGCTCTGATAGTCATTAGTCAGACAAAACTTTTGGGTTTGTTTTCTGTGTTGTGTGTGTGTTTTCTGCATGTGAGTCTGTGTTTTCTGTTTGATATTATCAGAAATTAATAACACATTCAATATTTTTTTCTGCATACTTACAAAATTGGCTGTTAAGATGTTAACTTTAAGTGATAATGATGCTACAATTTTCCATGACATATTTAAATACTTATTGGTTATTAATCTTGTAGATGCATACAACACTTTTGAGTTTAATACAACAATGACATAGTTTGTGTTCACAGGGGATTGAAGCTACAGGCAAAGTTCATCCTGAAAAAGAAAAGAGCACGACTATCTCATACAGCCCCAGGCATCAGCAAGAAAAAAAAAAAAACACCCTCCTGTTGGCGATTCTTGCTGTCCAAAGTGGAAAAAGGAAAAGTCGAACTGATCTATTAGACAATTTGTTGGGAAGTTATATACAGCAGAAGAGGCAAATGGACAAGACTGATCAAAATCGACACTATGAGGAGAAAGCTGCATCTGAAAACTTTATTAGACTACCACAAGAAGCAGAAGAACACCAGTAGCAAAAGCAATACAAGAACAACAACAGGCCAGCAGCCAACTGGTCTTGGTCATGATGGAGACTTTTTCAAGAGCATTATTGCCCCAATCACACACCCCACTGGCACAGCTGATCTCCACAACCCTAACAATATGCCTGACCCCTCATGACCCACCAGCACCTATGACCAACCCAATGAACCATCACCTCAGGAGACCTCTGAACATCCTGCAGGACCAATGGCAAACTACCACCAAGAATACAGTGCTCCATACAAAAGTTCTTCTGCTTTTTATGGTGTTAAAAATGCATCATTATGCATTTTACATTGCAATTGTACTTTATTTGAAAAAAGTGTGCATAGCTGTTGTGTACTTTTTGTGTACCGGCATTTATAGATTGCACCTGTCTGTGAGGTGATGGGTATCTCTTAGTGTTGATGTTGCAATGAAGACAGTGATAACTGGCATGACTGTTTATTACAAATGCTTATTATTCCAAAAAGTATTGGATATTAAACCAGAAAATGAGAACAGCAGCTCTTATGCCAATAATATGTTTCAGACAGTGTAATAAATAAATAAAAGAAAGAAACATACAACAAATATGTCCACAACAGTGCTTTTACTGATTAATCTCAAACATAGCCACTCATTGTATAAAATAGCCACATAGTGTATTTCTGATGTGGCCCACATTTTTGGCCTGATAGGAGTTCTTATGCTCTGTTACTCCATAATCATCTTTGTCAATGCCAACATCCCCAACTTCACATTCATTGTTGTGAATTTCACAGAAGTTGTATAGAACACAACATCCTGAGATGATATGGCTGACCAGGGAAATATGATTATCACATCTTTTGAGGAAAAATCTCTCCATCTCTCCTTTAATTGGCCAAAGACCCTCTCAACAGAGGGTTGGTGGTTGAACATGGGTTGACATGGTTTTGGTGTTAGAGTAACCGCAGGAGTACATCATAGTTTTCCACTCTCCATCTTTTGGATGGTTTCATCTCATGTACAGAGCAACATGCTGGATAGCTTGCTACCAAGTTGTTGCTCTGGGGAGCTTTGTGTGAAAGACCAATTAGGTTTGAACAACAATGTGAAAACAAGAACCCATAGACTACATAAAGTATCCCTGTTGTTTGTTTTGGTGGTGAACAAGCCTTCTGAAGGAATGGATTGCTTTGGGCAATACTGCCCCAAACAAGCGGCTGTTGTAACTGTGTGACGTTGTCAAGGTAGTTCGGTTCACTTTCAAAAGTGCTGTATGAAAATGAACCAAACCAAATGAAGGTGTGATTTTTTTTTTTGCCATTGTCCACCCAATAGAACTGACACCCATAGTTTCCCTGTGTAAATTCGCCCTGAGTGTTCCACTTACCAGTGGCACCACTGTTGCTTTCAGTTTGACATATTTTCTGCTTCTTCTTTCAGTCTTTGGTATATGTCAAGTTTCTTGTGTTCATTGTCTTGCTGTTGCTGTTGTTTGGGAATCCTGTATCTGTTATCACTGCTTTCATCTGGAGGTCTTTATCACCTTCTTTATCACTTTCTTGAGTTTCTTTGAGTCACCTGTTCTGATCCTGCTGCCATAGTTAAGAAGATCACATGGAGCATGGTGTTAGCCTGTGTTATCAACTCTGATTGAGTTCATTTATATGTGTTATTAACAATCATTAAATATTTATCAGATACATTTTTGCTGTTGTTAGCTTTGTCTAGACAGTTTTCATGGCCGATCCACCGTCAGCTCCTTTGCACAGCTGACAGACAGTTGATTCCAAGGTTGGAGGCAGTGAATGGAGGTCGAAGTTGACGTAGCATGACTGTATCAGACACTTCAGTAGAAGTGAGGTGCTGTTTTTGTCTTGGTTTAAAAGTGGCTTCCCAGTAACATGAGGCATTTATCTGCTCCAAACTGCAACAGTTTTCATGTCCAGTAAAGTCCATTTGCCGCAAAGCAGTCACATTATCACATTAGCTTGTGAAGAGCAAGTTTTATTAAAGACCAATCGTATACTATCATGCTGACACTTAGACTGAAGAATTTCCTTTGAAATCATGTGGAAGCCAAAACTTAGCAGTATGTAGTGAACATTTAGATTTAACAATTGTTATCTTCAGTAAAAATAATAAAGAAATTATGTTGATAGTTTGAAATGAGAAGTCTACTTTTATTTCCCTTTGAAATAAAATCCAAATAGTGTGAGTAAAAGTAATTTTAAACCATAATTTAACTTGGCATGGTTATTAATAGACATTACAAAATGCAATGAAAGAGCAGACTTTCAATAAAACCAAATGAGACAGCACAGAAAGGTTTTGGTTATATCCTGCAGCAAAAAGGAATCATACAACCCATACCAGGACACTCTCAGAATATTTTCTCAAATCTGAGAGAGGACAGAGAGACAAGACAGCCCGAAAGTCAAGAGACTAAAGGCAAGATGTGACTCCAGCACAATGGCAGTCTGCTCGATGTTCAATTATTGCTGATGAAAGGGACATTTTGTGGTGTGACATCAGAGAGTAGGATTAGTGAAAGTGATTTCTTTGTCCTGGCTTTGTTTGACAAAGTCTGCCTGTAATCCTCTTGAAAAATGTGTCTCTTTCTCAGATGTCGGCTTTGTTATCATCTGAGGAAACAAAGAATATTTTAATTTATGGTTTAGAAATAAACAGGCAAGGTCAAACATTTAAAAAGTTAGCAAGGATTTTTTTCTTTTCTTATTTTAAGCAGATGTGACTTATTAGTTACTATGGTGAATTATTAAATTAATACTTTATTTAACTGATTTTCCATCCATCCATTTTTATAAAAGCTCTGGTCATGGAGGTACAAACTAAGAGGCCCAGTGCTCCTTCTCCTCAGCCACCTCCGCTACCATTCCAAGGAAAGACCACAGCTTTTTCAAGACAGAGGTAGAGATGTAATCTCTCGAGCATGTCCTAGGTTTGTCGTGGGGTTGAACATGTCTGAAAACCCTCCCAGGTAGCATCTTCACCAGATGCTGGAACCAATTTTACTGGCTCCTCTTGAGGTGGAGGAGCAGCAACTCTACTCTGACTCCCGAATGGTGGATCTCCTTGCCCCTTTTCCTCTGAGGGAGAGTCCAGCCACTCTGTCTCATTCTTTCAGTCACCATCCACTGTTCATGACCATTGGTGTTAATGCATAGATCAACCAAAATCCGGAAAGTCTTGCTTTTTGACTAAGCTCTTTCGTCACCACGACAGAGCGGTACAATCTACTGCAGATTCCTCTTTGCCTGTTAGTCTCAAGATGTACTCTTCCCTTGCCTAAGATGCTTAAAGACCTCAAATTAAAGCAGCACCTTAACCCACACCTGGAGAGGAAATTTCACTCTTTTCCCACTGAGGAATGATTCATCGTCTATTGACTATTTTCACAACAGCAGTAACAGCAGTTACAATAATTTGTCCAAAGCTAAAGATGTTTCCATCCATTTAGTTTAAAGTTGAGATCTTCTCCTTCTTTGTTTTGAAGGGAAGGGAATTTTATCCATAAAGGTTGATAATCATTGCCTTCTTACTGTTGTGGAAAATTAACACCAATAGAAGATGGCTTAATTCATTCACTGTTTGTAGCTTGGGCAGCATGGTGGCTGCCTATTGCCTGTAATGAGCTAGGATAGGCTCCAGCAGACCCCTGTGACCGTGTACAGGAACCAACGGGTATAGAAAATGGGTGGATGTTTGTAGCTCTTAAAACTGATTAGAGTAAAAGCGTGCTGATTATTAGTTTCCTTAATGGTCTTTTCTAAATACTTTCAAGCATTTATGTATGATTTTTTTTCTAGTGAATATGTTTTCTAATATTTTGCAGATGTCATTTCTTTCACCATTACAATATTTTCAGAAGTGTATTTAAAAATGACAGTCCTTTATTTTAATTTTGATATATTAAGAAAGGGGATTTGTGTTTTGGGGTCTGATGGCATCCCATCCTATTCCATGAGGATGCTACTGGGAACCAAATACATAAAGATTTAATAAAACATGCCAACATTTGGCAGGCAGTCATCATTTGAATAAGGCAGGATTATAAAGACGACGCATGCGGGTGCCATTGAGATCCTGACTGCTTGAGGCCATCACAGAGGGAAGATTTACCACATAGTGTCCTTGCTCAAAGGAATGGAAGAAAATAATACTTCTCTTTTTTACACATGCATATGTATTTTAACTTGGAAAATGAAGCATTTGTTAAATGCTGCATCTTCTCTTTATATCAGTCGTTTACTTTCAGATTTTGTGATTAAACAATTTTTAAAATTCTCATCATCGAGTGGAACATAGATGCTTAGAGTGGCAGAGGGATGAGGTGAAGAAGGCCAAAAGCAGATAAAAATAATAATCAGAATTGGACAAGATCTTCAAGGATGGTATTCCTTTAACAGCAAGCTAAAGATTCAAACACAGAAAATACATGGAAAGGACTACGCTGTGATGCCTGGTCATCAACATATCAGTTTGAGTATTGGGACGAAACAAGTGTGGATTCTGTTTTTATTTTATCTTCTCTCAGTATCAGTACAATGTCCCATCACTCACTCCAACCACTCTCAAATAATAGATTTATGTGTGATTTCAAGGCTGCAATGCAGCAGGCAGGAACAACAATAGTAATAAGAAGAATCCAGGAGTTGACACAAGGAAGAACAGAACAAAACAGTCTATTTTCTCTTTGCATGAACAACAGGTGAAGAGACAACAGACCAGCCAGAAAGGAAGTGGAAGGCAAAAAAGTACATACTCAGGGCTCCTAAGATGGCAAATAAAAATTTTAATTCACTTTCAAAGTTGTCATACGGAAGACATTTTACTTTTTACTGTATTTTAATGTATTTTACTGTATTTTATTCATCTTTTTCTAAATTCTGGATTTTAAATAACTAACTAAAATGTTTATTGATTAAGCTGTCAAGGCAGAACGTTCTTTCAGGGATGAAATGGTCATTGTTCAGTCCCAGACTTTCACGGTCCACATAGTTAAGTATCTTTGGACAGAAAATTCAACAGCTTGTGGTCCCTGGCACTTTTACTGGTGTAGAAGAATATGTGCATGGTTCTGTAAGAAGGTGCACTAAACAGGAAAGTTCAAGTGTGAATGCATAAAGGAACTCCTAAGCACTTAGACCACATTAGGAAATGGTCCGCTCGACAAGTTGCAATTTATTTTACCAGCATGTAATCATGTTTTTGCAGTCTTTAAGCATTGTGTGTCGCAGGAATAGTCAACCCATTCCTACACCACATAAAAACTGAATTTCTGTCTTCTGTGGATTCATTACAACAGAGGAATCACAACAGAACTAACGTATACTTTGTGCACACAGAATGGGAAAGTGATATCAGACCGAAAGTGGACACCAGGATGTACAAGAGACACATTTCAATGCCAGATATGCGCTGTCTTACTCAGATTTGTGATCATATCAAGCAAGACACAGCCGCGTATTACCAGCACCACAGCTTTTCAAATATAAGCTTCAACTTCGTGGCTCATTAGAAGTGGAGCTCTGTGATTAATTTCTTAAAAGGAATCAATCTAACTGTTAAAAATTGCACAAAGAGCACATTAAATAGATCATATTTAATCAGAAACTTCAAATTCAAACTCAGTCCTTTTTCACTAAAATGATGTTATGGATTTCTTATTTCTTATTATTGTCCTACATTCTTTCTTTGACAGAAATACATCCGGCCCATATTCATTAAAACTATTTAAATGATACAGTGATAGAATCTAAAATCATGAGGATAGGTCTGACAGTTTGTGTAAAATTCTTTGAGATGAAGGTGGATAACTGCTTTAATCTTCACACTGGATTAAAATGCCAAAGACAGAGTCTGGGCAAATCCATATCTCTTGATTCACTGAGGTCTGCTGGCCCTTGTGCATATCTACAACCTGCTTAGTATTCCCAGAGAGGTCCACTGCATTTCTTTAGATGTTCATTCCTTTTCTGTCCATCTATTGAATTGTCATTGCATATTTGCATCTAAAAAAGGGTGATGTTACACATCATGGGGTGAAGAAACTATTCTCTGTTGTGCCCATTAGGGCACAGATAAATAGAGGAACGCCCTGCCAAGATGTTTAACGGTGCTATTTGATGACAAATGTGTTTTATGATTTACACGGGTGTCACAATGTGAGTTACAAATTGATATTTTCCTAAACAACAGATATTAACTCCTGTGAGACTCTACGTGGTCATAAACCCTTTAACAGCCTAAGTTTGTTTGTCATGATTATCCTATTTCCACATCCATGCACAATACTGCATATACTTTATTTAGAAGCATCAAACCAAGATAGAGGTTAAAAGACATTTTATTCAGAAGGCATATTATTTCAAAATAAGTCCCGAACATATTAAAGCTAAACCTAGTATGCGGCAGTTTACCGATATTTTTCTTTTCCAAGCAAATTCAAAAGTCATGCATAATTTATCTTTTCTTACATCTGTAAGGTTTAAGTTTTGCTGCCATGTTAAACACATAGACTTGCTGTGATGACAAAAACACTGGGTTGATGTGGGGTAACAGTTTGTAAGCCTTGTTATACCACTTTGTCCCACTCCCAGTTAGATAAAGTATTGCAGCTTTCATCTTTCATTCGTTCAAGTGAAGGAGAGGAAATAACACTTTCTGAGGGGTTTTCTGATTTCATGGCAGTTGTGTTGAGTACTGCTTGAATGGCTCAGAAAAAGTCGATGGATGGATGGATGGATGGATGGATGGATGGATGGATGGATGGATGGATGGATGGATGGATGGATGGATG
>JAOWBL010002935.1:0-12933 GCA_028564865.1 Zenarchopterus dispar | reverse complement strand
GTATATGTGTGTGTGTGTGTATATGTATGTGTGTGTGTGTGTATATGTATGTGTGTGTGTGTGTATGTATATGTATGTGTGTGTGTATATATATGTATATGTGTGTGTGTGTATATATATATGTATATGTGTGTGTGTGTGCATATATATATATGTATGTGTATGTGTGTGTATATATATATGTATATGTATGTGTGTGTGTGTGTGTGTGTACATATACATATATAAGAAATTAGTAGTATTACATTTGGACTTATACAAGCACATCATTCACTTAGTCACACAGACAATATGTTGCACTTCTAAATTAAATTTTGATGAGGATTAATGAATGATTTGAAGTTCAAAACCACATTGAACGCTGAGTCATGGTAATTAGTATCATGTGGAACTTGGTGCAGTACTGTTCCAACAGATGACAACAGGAAAGAAACTGTCAAAGAATGGGGTGAAAAAACAAAAGCAGGTTTTCAAAGATGGCCTCAAAGGAGATAGCGAATAAAAGGGGAAAGCAAGGACCTGCTAGAGTTGCACTGCAAAACTAAAGGAACTGTCTGTCTGGCTTTTAAAGCCTCAGAAAAATATTATTCATCAACACAAATAGTGTGCACTGCTGACGTGTCATTAATTTGGGAGTATTTAACTTTCCCAACAAAGACAGTGCTTAGATTTTGTAAATATGTTCTGCATTGTAATGATCCTCAGCAACAACAGATATCAGAATCAGAATCACTTTATTGCCATTGCCAGTAAACAGGTTAACAGAATAAGAAATTGCTCTGATGTGACGGTGCACATAAAAACATGGAATAATGAAAAGTAAAATAGAATAAAAATAAATACATGTGAATCAGCAAATAAATCAAAATAAAATAAAGTAACCGAATAATAAAAATCTACAATTCATACAAGTGTAGAGAGTACATGTGATATTGACTTTACTCAGCCTGTGTCACCCTGCTTTCCCAGAGAAAACATCCAAATCTGGCATACTTTAAAATAATCACATTGTCTAATTGATAACATGTCATGTGTTGATAGAACAAACTAGGAAATATAAAATGCACCTTCTTCTTTTGGCATACTTTGTTTTGACAACTGGGTGCTGCTTTGTACTTGGTGCTTGTCTCAGAGGAAATGACACTTCAGTTCAGGATGAAAAGGAGATAACGTCGGAGAAATCCTCTAACTGGTAGTGTGCATGGCATGAGCTCAGTAATAGCAGATGGATACCCCTTTGATCTACGGCTGGGGAGGAGAAGTCGATTCAGCGGCTGTGATAGGACATTCATCAGTTGAGCACTTGCAGTGCATAGTGACTTTGAACTTGCACAGATATTTTAATAATACTATTATTAAAATTGTTACAATAGTAATAATCTCTGTCCACAGAGAACTTTTGCAAACTCACATTACGTAATTCATCAGAAAAACTGCAAAACAAAAAGCCAGTGTAATCCAGCAAAACAAATTAAGCAGATTGAAAGTAAAATCATATCATTGTGACCATATTGTGGTTTTTAAAATGTTGTGTTATAAAGTTTTGTAATTAAGTATATGTGCTTTACAGGCTCTTTCCAGAGAGTCTCAACTTATAACGTTTAGCTTTATTTTGCTCCTGCACAATGTAACATATTTAAAATTTCAAAATACACACATATTTTGTTACCAAATCATTATATCTTTAGTTGTCAAAAACCTTGCTGTCATAGGTTTTGAAAAAATAATAATAGTAATAAAGAACACACATATTCTCCATTTAACTTAGGTGGCTTCCTGATGATCAAGTATTAATAAGCATTTTTACAAGTAAACTTTTTTTCCTAATAAAAATAATTGAAATTTTAAATACCCTAGGGCAGAAGAACCCTCTTTAGTTGCCTCAACACACCAGGGTGTCCAGTTAAATTCCTCTTTAAATTTTGAGGGGCTTTTACAGATTGATTTGCACAAATATAACTCAAGATTTATACATGTTAATCCTAAAATAGGTGCAGTTTGTTTTTTTTCTACAGTGTTTGTTATTTATGTAGCAATTTAAGAAAGATTCCAAATCCACCCTGTAAAAACATCTAAAATGGCCCAGGATTTGTCCAGTGTTCAAACCTTTGTGCTACATTACATTTCAGACACGTAGATGTCGTGATTGATAGGATGGTAAACTGTAATTTAAGAACCAGACAAATCGAAAAAAGTTCTTCTATGTAGAGAGAAAGTCATATTGTGTAAAATATACCAAAGTGATCTAAGTTGCCAACATCTAAGGAGTAACGAGAATTGCTATAGGGAAGTCGCTTCTGATTATAGAGCCGCTCTCTTTTTCTAAACTTTTCTTTATTTTTTCCTACACTTGAATTGCCATGGTGGAAATATATAAACTATTGTAACGTCACTGTACTTAGTTGGCAAAACCTAAGTAATTTTAGGTTAGATAATGTTGTTCAAGTTTTGTAGTAAGAAATAGCAGGGCAACCTTTCTATCATTTATACTCTATATTCCCTTGTCAATTTTTAGGAAGACGGTAAGGACTACGTCCTAAGCTTAAGCTCCCTGTAGAGATATGCTCTTGAATGCACTCTACCTTCGTGGCATACAGTAGAAAAAGTTGCAGTAGACAAATTTCCTCTGGGAATTACAAGACATGGAGACTGTGGTTGTGACTGCAGAACAACGGACCAGCTTGGGACAGAACCATAGTGTGACAGTATCCTTCCACTGAGTGAAAGACAGTTTTATATTATAGAGAAATCCTGCATACAGGGGAACTATACACATTCCACACAGCGAATTATTATGGCAGAGGAGATGGACAATATTCTGAAAGAATTTCATACAAAGAGCAAATTACTAATATCGGAAATGTGGATGTTGCCGTGAAAAGCATGAGTGTAAGGAACATGTTGTTTTGCTCACACTCATAACATTGCTTCTCAAAAACTGTACATGTTTAGTCTTAAAATGGGCTGGAAGCATCAGGACAATAATGGTCTAGGGTTCAAGCCTGCTTAAACCTGTCCTACAAGAAAAAAAATCTTCTCTGTGAGCAGAAATAGAGTTAAGACAAAATTTCTTGGTTAAATCATAAAGTCCCTTTTCAAAAATCTGACACAACTGTCAAGACGGTTCACCATTTTAACACACACAACCCCCCCACCCCTAGTTTTCCAGAACATGCTGTCATTTTGAACTTGAAGAACAGGTAGGACAGCCTGTTCTCAATAGCTGCACGCTTCCTCGAACAGCTCCCTGTCATTCAGGTAGCCTCCATTGATCCTCTGCTCAAGAGATTGATGGGCAGGGACAGGTATTGCAGAGAAGGATGAACATTGAAATGATTGATGGAGAAGAAAAAGTATTGCAGAGAAGGATGGACATTGATATCCTCATGTTCCATCATCAGTGATAACTTTTGTACTCATAAGACTGAAGCCTTGCTAATAAAGCAGCTTTTCCCTTTTTCTGACTTGAGAGTTGCTCTGATGAGTATTTCAGAAAAGCAGAAGAATTTGTCAAAGTTATGAGGATTTCTTATAATTCAGCCATCTGCATCTCAGCTGAAAGGAGTCCAATTTTTGGTTAAATTCTGCCAGTCTTGGGGAAAACTCCAGCACCACTCCACAGTTAATGAGGAGGACGCTGCCTGTAAACAGACCATTAGGGACAAGATTTGGGAAGTCCTCTCAAAGCAATATCAATTGTGTAACACAACCCTATTAATTTTTCGGTTATTTTAAATTGGTGTACTTGAATGTAGTATTCGTAAAATATTAGGGCCTTGGGCACTTCTTAGGTAGAAAGTGCCTGGGATCCAAGATTAATCTACGATTGTGTGAAATGCAGCGTGGATCAGACCAGAATAGAAGCTGATGAGTTGGTTTTCACAACAAATTATTAAGATAAAGATACGACTCCAGTAATCTGCTGTATGCAGAAGGAAGTGGAAATGACTCTGGCCCAACAGATGGATGAGGACATGTGACCTTGCTGACACCTCTGATCAAGCTGAGCAGCACCACTCCATTATTGAGATATATATATGTGGCCTTCTTTTTTACAGCATCATTTTCAGAAGAAAGCCAACTTTTCTATGTATGACTGCATATCCAATATTCCTTTTTTTCTTTCTGTTTCTTTTCTTTTCCTTTTCCATAGAAGCAGACATAGATCTTTGCCCTTGAGGAGCTATTTGCTGAAGATGACTTGTTAGCTGGAGAAAAAAGGCGAGCACCCTCAGCACTACAGAGCAGGTTCAGAAAGAGATGCAGTTATACAGAAATCTACCATTTTCTCCATCCTCAATGAATCCAGTGACCTGATGGTGGGGCATGAAAGACATTCTGGCAGTGCTCTCTGACTTGGCAAACAGGTATCTCTGTGTTCAAGCATCCTCCACCTGGGGACACCATCAGTCAAGCCCTGTCTGCTACAAGAGAAACTAGACATGTTTATTTTTCTTAAGAAAAAAAGGCTGAAAAAAAGGCTGAGTGAAGCAATAGAAATGCAGACACAGCCTTGAAATTGTTTACAGAAACTATTTCCACACATTCCTTGTTTCTTTCGTGTTTTGTTTCTTTGAAATTGAACATTTTGTTGTAGTGGCAGCGCTCCTTTGACTAGAAAATGTCAAATGGGACTTAAACATATATCGCTAGTTAAAGCAGATTGTCTAATTTGTTTGCCTTCTGAAACTACTTCAAAAACAAATCAAACTTTTCTGTCATAAATTTTCAATCTAACTGTTTTATGAAAATGTTTTTTTTAAATACATTTGTGTTGAAAAAAGTACCATTCAGTTACTGATATTGGAAAAAAGGTATTATTTTTGTAAAGGTATCAAAAAAACTTTCAACAATACCCAGTCCTTTATTGTGCACCAGATATTTTCAGTTGGTGAACACAACTGAGCCATAGTTTTGAAGCAGGAATAGCATGTAGTTTAGCACTGTCTCTCTGAAGGATAACAGTCCTTATCAAAAAAATAAATACATAAAAAATAAGACCTGGATACAAGTATACATTGCTCTCAAAGCAGTTTCATTTTTCAGCATTTACTTTCCAGATGTGCAGGCTGCCCATGCCATAGGCACTAATACACTCTCCTATCCTCAGATATTCAGGCTTTTGAAACGAATGTTGATAGCAAGCTGCTGGTGGCTATTCTCCTTAGTCTGGAGGATGGAAAATCCATGGTTTCCAAAAATGATTTCAAATTTTGACTTGTCTGAATACGGGACAGTTTTCCACTTTGCTTCACTCCATTTTATGAGAGCTTTGGTTCATAAAATGGAGACAGTAGCACTTCTGGATCATGTTCAAATATGGTTTCTTTTTTGCGTAACAGAGCTTTTACCTGCATGAGGACGCTATGACAATTTCTACAGGAAGTTTGTGCTGAGCCCATGCAGTGATTTTCATCAAAGATTTATCCCTATTTTTAATGCAGTACTACCTGTGTATATGAAGATCTGATATTGATTTTTGAGCTTGTCCCATTGGTACAGAGATTTCTCAAGATTTTCTGAATCTTTTGATGACAATATGTGCTGTAGATGATTAGATAGTCAAAGCCTTCATAATGTTACACTGATTAAAGATATTCCGAAATAGTTTCACAATATCAGCTACCTGAGAACGCAGACATGCTTTTTTTTCTTAAGAAAAATGTCCTCGAAATTGTTTTCAGATGCCATTTCACAAATTCCTTGTTTCTTTTACATTTTGTTTTGTTGTAATACAGTATTTTTGTTGCCCTGTTTTGAGGGGAAGATGCCAAACAGGACTTACATAACACAAGATAAACATAATTCCCTTTATTCATTTGACCTATATACATTTTAAAGGATTGATTATTAAATACAAAGTTATAATCGGAATGCATTTGGAACCCTGTAATTTATAAGTAGCTAATTTTAAAGCTAAAAAACATTTTTAAATTCAAAAGTTTATCTTCACTTTTGATAATGTGAATTCACCACATTATTTTCTTTAGGGCAATCATTTTAATTTCTTTTTCACCAGATGTGATTCAGTTTAATCTTTTTTTTTTTTAAATAAAAAATTTTCAAATAGAGACAAGATAGAGACTAACATTTCAGGTGCAGTTAGTATGCAGATGTTTAAGAATTTGCTTTACTTTTTGAGCAACCAGAGTGTAGAACTCGCAACAAATGACTCCAATTGTTTAGAATACCTAAAAATCTGAAATAAATCTTACCTAATTGAAAAGAAAGTCCTAAGTTTGCCAGTTAGCAGTTGCCAGTTTAACATGCCGTTGCCTGTTAATTCACAAAAAGGGATCTGGTTGTAGTCATATTAATAGTGGTCCCCAACTTTAACTTTGGCTTTGCTATCTTTAGATATGAGAAGGTTAGTCTTTTAAAAATATTTCTAAAGTTTGGTGTATGGTCAGTATTAGTCAGTTAAGAGTGTGCAACAAATCACCCTTCTGGTTTGAAGTTATATGTGTTTAATAATTTAGCAAAAATTATAAATCTGGCTAACCATACTTTTCTTTCTTTTCTTTTCTTTTCCTTTTTTTTTTTTTTATTTTTTAAACCAGGCACTGAAACTTTAAGATTTTTTCTCTTACAAATTTGACTTTCGCCACAAAAAAGTGAGGAAAGAAAAATTGGTTAAAGTGACTCTTTATTTTAATATATCATACTTTAATATATAATAATTTAAACAGATTGCTTTAATGTACATTAACACTAAAGTATGCAGTTTTTTTTAGTTTTTTTTCTTTTTCAAAGTACATTTTATCCTTTTTAATTGTGTACGCATATGCATTCCCATCGGCAAGAGGCTGAGGCACATCTTCATCTTGAATGCAGAGATCATATTTTTCCCTCCCAGTGTCACGCTAAAAAATGAAAATAAAGAACTGATATGAGTATATGAATATTCATGAATATATACATGGACATCTTTACAGCTGTGAAATCTTTGAATTTTGACACGTTGGTAATTTTGAGATTAGGCGTCTGAGCGAGTGAGACGCCTGAGATCTGGCTGTCACTTCAGTCGCTTTGGGGAATAGACTTCATCACATTTGACAGTGAAACCCAATGTGCATTTTACAGTCTTCACTGATTTCCCCTGTGACTGCCACACCTGCCACCGCCAGAAAATTTAATTTTAAATTGTGCATTTTATTGAGTTAAAGACCTGGTGTTAATGTGCGCCCAATAAAGCTTGATGAAGAAGCAAACTAAACTCACTGGTGATGTTTAGCTGCACCAACTTCTGAAGAAATGATTGGGAAAAAAAGCTTTTATTGATACAACATGCAACTGCTTCTGAGACCCTCCAATTACTTGTCTATTGACAAAAGCATTAGCTGAGTTTCATATGCATGGCATTCTGGCTCAAGCCTTTTGGCGTCCTTTCGTTTGTGAGCTCTTTGATAATACACATAGGTGTTATTTGCTGTGTTGCCATGGTTGCCAACATCTTACAAACCTGTGTTTGTGACATCCTGTTGGCTCAGCTGGATACAGTGTGTGCCATGTAATCTTGATATGCTGAATTTGGATGCAGCAGGGATGCTTTCGAACATATCACTCTCTTCTGTCGGTCCTTTCTTTTCCACTCCATTTAACCGTGAAAATAGTTTTTATTACACTAACAAAATCAAACTCAATGTGTGTAGAGAATACTAAGAAATTGTGTTAACCCGAAGCATAGTTAGAGGATGAAAGGAAATTGGACATGTTCGCATAAGAAGGTAAATTGATGGAAGACTGTTGCAGAAATCACTGAAATGGCTTTTGAATGCCAGATATGTTTGCAATCCACCATCATTTCAATGTGATTTGCACTAAAGAGAGCTGAAGGTCTACGTCAAGCCTTATTCAAAACGGATGCACCCTGGGGTTTGACTAGAGGGGTAGTGTTTCTCTCAGCATGGCTCTCGTCTAGTGTATGTGTGATAAGCTTACAGCTCACCCTGGTCCTAGCTCACTTAATAGACTGCAAATGAAATGACTGCAGGTGAAATATTTTCTGTGACACAGCAGTCCCATCTGTCTGGTCTTTAACTAAAGATATGAACCTTTTAAATTTTAGCTACCTCACCTGGTCCTTTTTAATGTCACCCTCGTGGTTAGTAAATATTTGTTCCATGCTGATCATTGAGGTAATTTGATATTTAATACAAGTTAAAAGGTTATTTCAACCTTTTCACATGACATTTAAAACAAGCGTCCTTCGAGGCTGTAGTTGGAGTTTAAAGACTGATTTTGGGTCAAGATAAATTAAAGCTGAGGAACACTGAAAAATAGCCTTGTGTTATTCTGTGGCGCCTATAACTGAAATTAAACAGTTAACTCGAATGGCTCCGGCAGGGAGGCAAATAGGCTCCAGAGAAGATTCTGAGACACTTAAAGTGAGGATGCTTGCGATAATGAGGAGCACCAATCATCCTTGCTCAGCTTGCTCACATTTTTTTAAGATATCTGACAGGTTTTTCCAAGGCTCTTGGAGAGCTTGTCACACTTCTGGATTTAGGCTGTCTTAGTTACTTCAGTATCTTCATGGAACGGCAGACTGACTCCCTGATGTTGAGATAGGGGCCTCTGCAAGGCCCTAACCATCTGCTGCAGGACTATTGCTCTCCTTGCCTCTGAAAATAGTCCCTATCTGTGCAGTTGTGTGGAGAAGCAGTAAAATGTGACCCATAAACCAACGCTTGCCTCATGCAGTTCAGGTCTAATTTAAAGCTATAAATTTTACTAGACGCAACATAAAGGTTTCTATTTTTTTTTTAGTTTTTTTAAAACTTTAGAGCAGTACATCATGAATGTCACATGATAACTCTTCAAATTTTCCTTTTTTTTTTGATCTGCTGCCAGTATTTTTCTACTTTTTGTTTTGTACACCAGGTGGATTTAAAGCAAAATTCAAAGTTAACACTTAAAGTTTAGAGTTAAAACAACTAGTTCTATTTTTAAATGGGAAGGAGTGTAAAATTTAATTTGGAACAAAAGCAATGTGAATCAAAGCAGTTTTGAGAGAGAGAACAGAATTTGACTTTGCAAAAAAGAAAAAAAAATCTGTTCCTATTATAAGTGTAAAAGTTCATACTCCTTACATCTAATCATAGAGCAAGGGTTAGTTTATATCCAGTATGCTGGTTTAAATTGGCAGGTAGCATCATGATTTTAAATTATGCAGTATCTAAATTAATTTACCCATTGTATTTTTTCTACAGTATTTATTTTATTAACCACCTTATTTATGACTATTCTCATTACTGTGTCCATTCTATTCTAATTCACAATACTAAAATTTATCATATAACATGCGTGTGATTGACTGTTTTTCCAAATACAATTAAAAGTCTGGTCATAGTTAGGAATTGTCTTTTAAAGATGTTGGATCAGATTGTTGCTGAATCTTACACAGTTGTGTTTACTTTATGCAACGCTGATCCTCAAAGGACTCCAGTTGTCGTCCATAAATGAGCTTTTAGGTAATATGCCAATAACCAAGATGAAGTTATAAAAACGGTGTAGCAGGTGATGAAATGCTTCAGCAAGCATATTACTTGAGTGGGAAAATCAATGTTGATGCAACAGGAAATGCAGAGATCAGGCAGAATTTAGAATGTAAATATAATGAAATATCTGCTTATAGTGTGCTGCTTTAACACCCCTTTCATTCAGCTTCGTTGCAAATATCTTTCGGCAGTTGCAAAAACTTTTGACATATTGACATATATATTTAACTGAAAGCAAGAGAAACAATCAGAAAAAAATGATTATTTTAGTAATATTTGCAGTTGTCTACTAATTTAATTCTGTCAAACGGGAACTAAAACCTTGCCAGACTCCTCTAATCTGATTTATGCGACGCTCCAATTTTTGGTGTCAGCGAGCTGCTTGTCCAAAAAAAGCACAATGAAAGGGATTTTCAACTTTCATCTAAACTACAAACACAAAGACTGATGGAAAAGCCACAATAATATCTGTGATAATTAACACTATGAGTCATATTTTTAATCTTTAGGGACAAAAATTTAGCCTTGATTCAATTAACATAAAAGGAATCCCAACCTCAGCAGACTATAATTTCAAGATGTCATAGTTATAACAAATTAAAGCTTCTACCAGTGCTGGAGGCAAAGAACTGTGGTTCACTAAGACCTGATGAAGAAGTAGAAGACAGCTTTAATAAGGCGAGGACATACTTCATCTCCCTGCATGATGTTTTAAGTAAGTAATTAAACAGTTTTCATATGTTACAGTGAAAAATTCATGATTTAGCTACTCATCCTTGGTTGTATTCCCAGAGTTGGAGGTTGTCTATGAATAATTAGCTCAGTTTGAGCCTACTTGTTAAGAAGCTTAGAAGTGTTATGAGCTAAAGTATAAGCCGGCTTAGCGAGGTAAGTCTTGTCCACTGACTATTGACCACATGCTCTTTCAAAGCTCAGTTACAGTATCTGTCTTCAGAAACTCTTTCCCTGAACCTCAAATCATAAAAAGGTAGAAACTGTACCTGTGAAATGACTGTGGCACATGATGAACTAAGCTGTCACCCTCTTCCCTTGTCACCCACTCCAATTGCACATCCTGTAAATGTTTGATATGATTTCAGTAGGTGTAGTATTTGGGATTGACACTGTCTCAACCTCCCATAGGCATGTTATTCCTGCAACCATCACTGTGACATCTTTATAATAGTGTTTTCTTTCAACTGGACTGTGGTACTTATGAGAAAGTAATAAGCTAGTGACCCTCTATGTCGGCTTGTCTAAGTTGTGATGGCAGTGTGAGTAGTGTAAGAAATGTATAATGGCCTTGTAGCCACTGTTGCCTTTTAAAGATTTCCAGATTTTCTGAGCCATTACCTTTGAGGGATGAGCACCAGTAAAGAGTGAAATATCCTGTTTGAGTGGTGTGTTCCACACGCGCGTTGACTCACACAGAAGGAGACCTTGTTTTTATCAGTAAATCAACATGGCCTGTGAGTCTTGTGGCTGCACACAGGGGGGACTCAGTGGCAGGTCCCATCCTTTAAGCTTGCCTTTGTCCTTCACATAGAGGTCTGTTTCCTGTGGTTACGGGGCCTGTCACACACCTGGAAGATGTTTCAGGCTTAGTTTCTGAGTCTATTGCAGTCACAGGACATTTTCACTTCGTAGTTTGATTACAATACTAATTTATCCACAAGTCTTGTTTATTAAACAGAGTAAAAATGGTAAACCTTTCTATTTCCAGGAGATAGAGAACCACGCTTCCACATTAGAGCAAATGGAGCATATCACTCCAGTAGAGCTGATGTGGCAACCAGCTAAGTGCCAATAAATGTACCTTTTGTAATAAAAGCAGAGATTTTAGATTTGCAATAAAGCTACATCTGTCTATTTGAAAGTATGGCTTTTAAAAAGTCCCATCTTTAAAGACAGGACTGGAAGAGATTTAAAGAAAGCAAAAATAAGTATGCCTCAGACACTACAGAGGTACAGAGTTAATCTGTTGGTCTAGTCACATGATTTACGGGATTTTATTTAAGATGCAGGCTTTCAGTGTTTCAACATAGAGCGTGTCTTCATCAGCACCAAATGGTTAGTTAGCATGTGTCTTTTAGTGTTGCCTTTGACCCAGATAGTATCTTCCCTGCAATATTATGAAAAAAGTGTTTAGGGTTTTCTTCAATAATGGATAGCTAATGTGCTTGCCTTCTGTTTAAATTTTGCTGAGATGTGCAAACGGCCTGAAGCAAGTTAGTCTGCAGCTGGTAAATGCATTTCTTCTACATGTGCTGCACACTGTATACAACATTTGCTGACATGGTTATGCAGTCTACACTTTGGTCGCACTCTGGTAAAAAGAATATGTCAAGTTTTTAGTGCATTGTGGCACCCACCTTTGTAGATGGTGTGTAAAGGAGAAGTGATGCAGATGCTGCAGTCTGCAGACTTTTTTCTCGATGTTTCTGTGGTGGGAGCACAGTGCATATATCATTTCACACGTAGACTTACACATGGAAGCAAAGAGGAGAAAGAGAGCAGAATTTTAGGTCTGCGACAATAACTTGACAGCTGTTTAATTTCATCGATGACATTAAAATAAAAAGTAGCATGAGCATCACTGCATCACTGATGATTTGCCAGTAGCAATCAATTAAGGCAGTGTTATTCATTTGTTGTTGATATTTTTGCTTGTATTTTTAAAAGCGCCACATAAGGGTGGGGAGAAAGGGCTTGTAAACTGCATGCTGCAGATAATTATTATGCACATATGAAGCTATTGAGCTAAATCTGTCTGCATGATCACATTTTGCGGATTTCCTGTATCCTGTTGCAGGAGAAGCCACATGAGACGATCAATTTAATGTGGGAAAATTTAACTCTTTAAATGTCTTGGTTCATTTAAATCCATCACGCTGAGGTGTGGAGACAGAGAAAGGCACATTTTCAAACACAGTGTTGCAGTTCACCGCGCTACAGCTTGCCCCAGCCATGGAAATAAAGTCACAGTGAATCCATTATTAATCAAATGCTTCTCAAGGACGACATCTGTGCAAATTAGTATGCAGAGAGCGCTAAAGTTACTTACAAGCAGGGACTTCAAATGCAGTATTAAAAACTGAATTCTGGCCTTTTTTAATCATTCCAAGCACATATCCTTCCTCTGCCACTTGGATAGTATCAAAAAATTTCAGGACTTTTATTGTTCGCTGCAACATTATTATTTTTATCTTCAGCTTCTTATCTCGTTGTCTGAATATGGCTCAGCAAGAAAGAAAATATATTTACTGAAAGTACTTGTTTACAATATGAAAGAGGGTTATTGCAATCTTAGCTAACAGGATTTCCTTGAGGTTTGCACAACAGTTGTTGAAATATACACTTCTATCTATCTATCTATCTATCTATCTATCTATCTATCTATCTATCTATCTATCTATCTATCTATCTATCTATC